>APFE031197977.1:106709-122169 GCA_000404065.3 Pinus taeda
TCTCAGCAAACCCATGTCAGTCATTTCAAATTCTTCTTTCATGACTGATTTGAAATTTTCAATAAGATAATCATCATTACCTGTGAAAATAACATCATCAACATACAACACAACAATTAGAATTTTACCATCATTTTCTTTGATGTAGAGGGTGGGTTCTCCCTCACACTTTTCAAATCCTTTTTCCAATAGATAGGAATCTATCCTATTGTACCACGCTCTTGGTGCTTGCTTCAGCCCATTAAGAGCTTTCTTCAATCTGCACACTTTGTGCTCTTGGCCTTTCTTTTCATAGCCTGGAGGTTGTTCAATGTAAACCTCTTCCTTTAACACTCCATTTAGGAATGTTGACTTCACGTCCATTTGGTAAATTTTCCACTTGTTTTGTGCTGCTATGGACAACACTTCTCTCACGGTTTCCATTCTAGCAACCGGTGCGAAATTTTTGCTCATAGTCTCTCCCATACTGCTGCTTATATCCTTTGACAACAAGTCTTGCCTTATGTCTTTCTATTTTACCTTCAGCATTACTCTTGGTCTTGTAGACCCATTTAATTCCAATGACTTCTTTTCCTTTTGGTAGTTCAACCAAATTCCATGTCTTGTTTCTTTCTATGGCATTGATCTCCTCATCCATAGCTTCTATCCATTTCTTATCCTTAATTGCTTCTTCGAAATGAACAGGGTCATCAACATGACAATATAAAGCAAACAAAGAATTCATACCTTCATCATAAATGTCACTTAAATTTCTGAACTTCTTACCTCTTTCGTTTGGTGTACAAGTGCTTGAAGATGCACTTGAATTTCCTCCTTGTGATGTGCTTGGAGAATCACTTTCATTTTTCCTCAAGGGTGTCTCTTGTTGCCCTTGTGTTGGAGCTGTTGTTTGGGGATGTATTTCAATCATCTCTTCATCATCTTCATCATGTGAAAAAGAGCTTTTAACATTCATTGTTTTCTCTATGCTTCCATCCCAAGCTTCCTCCTCAATGAACTGAACATCTCTGCTCACAAAAAACTTCTTGGTGGATGGGTTATAAAACCTGTAAGCTTTGGATTCCTCACTGTATCCAATGAAAATACATTTGTCCCCTTTTTTGTCCAACTTCTTCCTTAGGTGATCTGGAACGTGTGCATAAGCCACACATCCAAAAACTTTCATGTGGGTGACTCCTTGCTTTCTCCCACTCCATGCTTCTTCCGGCACTCTATTCATGACTACTTTTGTAGGGCATCTATTCAAAATATAGACTGCACAATGTACAACTTCAACCCAATAATCATTTGGCAAATGTTTTTCCTTTAACATACTCCTCGCCATATCCATGATTGTTCTATTCTTCCTTTCAGCAAAACCATTTTGTTGCGGAGTGTACCTTGTGGTAAACTATTTGTGAATTCCATTTTTTCTACAAAAACGTAGAAATTCTTTGGAGATATACTCACCTCCTCTATCAGTTATTAGAACTTTGATATGCAGCCCACTTTGGTTTTCTACAAGTGCTTTGAAATTGCAAAAAAATTCAAACACTTCACTTTTGTTCTTCAGGAAATATACCCAAGTTTTTCTAGTAAAATCATCAATGAATGTTAGTATATAGAGGCTTCCTGCAAGTGATGGAGTTTGCATCGGTCCATATAAATTTGAGTGGACAATTTCTAAGGGTGCTTTTTCCCTTATTCTTTCCCCATATGGAAAACTTTCTATGTGTTGTTTCCCCAAGATACAACCTTCACAAAGGTTGTCTGGTTTCTCTATCAATGGTAATCCTCTTACCATTCCTTTTCTACTCAAACAAGTTAAGACCTCCAAAGTTGAGATGTCCAAATCTCAAGTGCCACAACCAATTTTCATCCTTTGGTTCGCTTTGGAAAGCCTCTTGTGTAACTGCTGCAATTTCAACTCCATCTTTTAAAAATACTTTTATCCTGAGAGGGAACATCCTGTTCCTTGTCATCTTTACTTCAGCAATACATAGTTTGCTGGGTTTTCTATCCATGATGGTGCATACATCATTCTCAAAGAAAACATTGTAACCCTTTTGAACAAGCTGTCCAATACTTAAGAGGTTACATTTCATTCTAGGAACATAATAGACATCTGCCATGGTTTTCTTTTCACCTTTCTTTGTTAGAATATTTACCTCTCCTTTTCCCCTAACAAAAACTTTACTATCAGTCCCCAATGTGACTTGTGACTTCACACTCTGATCTAACTTAGAAAACAGGGCTATGTTTCCTGTCATATGGTTACTGCAACCGGAGTCTAGAAATCATATATCATCACTCTTTGTTTAAGCTATATTACAGGCTAACAACAAATTATCTTGGCTGATATTTTCTCTAGTTATATTTTCACTAGATCTATCACTCATATCATGCTACTTCTTCCTACGTTCATTTGCATAACGCCCATATTTTTTACAGTAATAACATTGGACATTGGATTTTTCATACCTTTGTCCTTGAGCATGATGTTGTCCACTTTGTTGACTACTGCCTTGGCCTTGGTTCTGATTTGGATTGTTGCCTCTTCCTTGAGCATTTGCTGGACTGTTTCTTCCACCTCTATTTTGGCTTCTGCCTCTTCCTCTCTTGTTTCCTCTGCCTTGACCTCTTTCTCTTCCAAAAGACATCTGGGTCTTAAAGGCATGTTCTAGAGATGAGTGTTCATTTCTACTCAATCTCTGCTCATGTGTTATCAGCGATGCATGTAGCTCATCAACTAAGAAACTTGTGAGATCCTTTGTCTCTTCTATGGTGGTGACAATCACATCAAAATTTGAGGTAGGACTCTCAATAGTTTCTCCACAATCCTCCTTTCTTTAAGAATCTCTCCATGAGACCTTATCTGTGTGACCAGACCAATCACTTGTGTGAAGAATGAGTCAATATTATCTAACTCCTTCATGCATATATTCTCAAAAGCTCTCCTCAACAACTGTAGTTTTGATGTCTTCACTTTCTCCGTGCCTTGATAGGCTGTTTTGAGAGTTTTCCATGCTTCTTTGGATGTCTTGGTTGTTGCTATCGTTGGAAACACAATCTCATGCACTGCTTGATATAAGAAGAGGAGGGATTTAGAATCCTTCTTCTTATACCTCTTCAATAGATCTTTCTCTACCTGAGTTAAATTATTAAACTCATTTTCATCTGTTGGTTCTTCAAAACCATCCTCAACAAATTCCCATAAGTCTTGTGAGGCAAACTGGGCTCTCATCGTTATTGCCCAATAGTCATAGATTTTCCCATTAAATTGTGGGAGCTGAGTATTACAAATACCCATGCTAGTGCTGGTGCTAATGCTGGTGTTGGAGATAGCCATTCTTGCACACTTAACTATAATTCAAATACTTGACTATGTATTTAAAAATCACTTAGTGTCTTCAACGGCAACACAAAAACAAACTTGAGAAATACCTTGGGTTTTTGACATAGTCTTCACTCTGTTGAGCTTCTCCGGCAAGAAATCGTTCCTTCAGCTTCTTTGACACCTTCAAAGAGCCTAGACAAGCTCTGATACCAAGGTTGGGAATTTCTGATAATTCCAAACAAAATGAACAGAGAATAATGCTCTGTTTTTAAACACAGCGGAAACTAAAATTGTTTTGCTGTAGACAGAGTTTCAACTCAAAAAAAACTTGTATTCATTAAAAGACTATTGTTACAAAAGATTGGTCTTCCTCTATCAGAGGAATTACACAAGAATGCTTCAGTTCCACACAAAAAAAATACTCTGTCTATCCAGAAAAAATTTACACTGATGTGTGTGAAAATCTTTTCATTCACGCTGCTACATATTTCATTTCAACAAAAAAAAAACTTTCTCTGCACTGTTGTGCATTGCAAAAAGAAAATTACATTTACACTACTATGTATTTTTCACATACGCACTACTGCGTTCTTCACTCACCTCTCTCTGAAAAAAAAAAAAAAAAATAGCAATGCATATTAACTATACCTTACTCCCGTGAACAATAAAAAACAATAAAATTAAAATCTTACCAACATTTACCAACCCACAGTAAATTACATTTACTGTTTTAGTGACAAAAATGGCGGTCAAAATGTAACTTTCACTTGACATCAAATTCATTTGCTGCAGGCCTGTACATCAACCGTTGATTTCAATCGGATGGCTGAGATCGATTTGAAGAGGGTGAAATGTGCAATTTGAGATTTGGATAGCATCGCACAATTGCAATTTGCAGAAGAGAAAATGGAGAATGAACATATGGGAGCGAATTTGCAATTTGCGATCGAATCGCATCACAACATCGCAATCGCAAGAAAACACAAGACGTAGCGGAGGGAAATAGGGCATGTATGCGATTTGCAATATGCGATAAGATCGCATCACAAAGGTAAAGAAAAACATTTTGCTGTTGCTGTTTAATTTTTTTTCTTTTGCTGCAGTTTGAAATTATATTTCAACAAAATTCTCTCAGAAGCTCCTCTTCATAGGAAGTCTCACAACATTGTTCCTTCCATGCATTTATTATGAGGCAGAGGCTACGCTGCTCCAGAGTATGCCATCCATGGGCAAATATCAGAAAAAGATGACGTTTATAGTTATGGGATTGTTGTTCTTGAGACTGTGAGTGGGAGAAAGTGCTTGGATTATAGACTGCTAGAGCATGTATAGATTCTTCTCCAATGGGTGCATCTCTGTCTCTATTTGAAAGAATCTTTTATCGGATAATTTGGTTTGAGTATTACAGGAAAATTATTTTGCATGAAATTTCAGAGTAGAAACTTGATGAAGGTGCAGGCTTGGAATAAGGACGAACAGGATGAAGCTTTGGATATTGTTGATTCAATAGTAGAGGGACAGTAATCAAGAGAACAGGTGCTCAAAATAATCTCAATTGCATTTCTTTGTACTCAAGGCTCTTTGACGCGGCCAGCGATGTCACATGTTTTAAGGATGCTAAACAACGATGGCGATATTCCAGTCCAACCTACGTAGCCAGATTTCATAGATAAGGACACAACAAGCAAGCCTACGAATTCCAATGCCACCTCTAACTCTGAATCATCGGCACCTGATCCATCTCACATCTCAATAACTGTGTCTTTATGCCCTTGTTAGTGTGTAATGTATTTAGCATTTTACAACAACTCTCACTAAAGCCAGCAAGTGCACCAACAGCTATAGGAAACCCAGCTATAGGAAACCAGTGCTTTTCATTGTTCAATTCGATGCAAAGATATAGATATATATCTTAGAAAGATGAATGAGTTTGATTTAAAGATTCTTTGTTTATTATTTCGTGCCACAGCATCGACACTTGTAATAAATGTAGTAGATTTTGAAAAAATTGTGGAATTTGCTATAGTTTATTATAATGTTTTGTAAAATGCATTGTTTATGAGAAGATCGTACCCAAAATAATTGATTTCAGTGTCCTTCATAAATGAAATTTCAGTCTTTTAGTTGGTGAAGTATTTGAAAAGTGAGAAATGTCAAGTAAATAAATATTTTTTATTTTAAAAAAATTAAAAAAGTGATTAGTATGTGTATTGTGTATTAGTATTTATATGAAAAATATATTTGAAAGTAATAATAAAAATAATAACATTTGTTTTACGTTTTTGTAAAATTTACAAATAACATCATGATAAAATAACATGTTTATTTGAGATTATATGTGTTATTGTTAATAAAAAATATTATTTTAAGAAGAATATTGGTGATAATATTTTTCTATTAGAGATAATTAAAATAAAAAATTTAATTAAAAGAGATTTAAGTGTTTATTAAAATCATTTGGTAAAGTGGAGAAGATTACGACGAGCGGAAGCGGAAGAAACATGGTGGTCAGGGTTCCTCTGCAAGCGGAGTTCGATTCATATGGAGAGTGGCAGGGGAGGGAGCTCGGCTCCCTCCTACAAAGATGCAATGGCCAGCGGAAGCAAGGGACCCACTGGAAATAGTTAAAGCAATAGGAACTACACAATCAGAGATAATGAAAAGGAAACAGATGGGACCAGAACGAAAGAAAATAGCATCACAAACGACAAAGAGGAATAAGACAAAACTCTGGGTTCAAGAGACAAAAAAATAAAAGGACCTTGCAAACCTAAAGCTGAAATCACTCCCCGAGTAATACTAAATGATCCTGCTCTGCAGGAACACAGAGAACATATGGGAACCTACGCCATAATCTATAAATTCATGGGTCTTTGGCCCACTGAAAAGGCTTTATAGACGTGGATCAAGTATCATTGGAAGCCCAAAGGAAGCATTGACCTACATTTGGGGTCAAAAGGATTCTTCACAGTAGTGTTCTCCAATATCGAAGACAAAGACAGAATATTCGAATGAGGACCCTATTTTTTTGCTGCAGCAGGTCTCTATATGAGACCTTGGAAAATGAACTTTGTTCCAGAGAGGGAAACTTTCACCTCGGTTCCTGTGTGGGTAAGGCTCTACTCTCTTCCTCTTTATTATTGGAAAATTGAATCGTTGGCTACCATTGGTAATAAACTAGGACGCTATATCAAAGCTTCGGAAGCCACAAAAAGGGGAAAATATACCTCCTTTGCGAGAATCTATGTGGAAATGGATCTATCAGGAGCACTTCCGGATGAAGTTATACTGGAAGTTCTAGATGAGGAGTGGGAACAGGCGGTTTACTATGAGCATATACCCTTCAGATGTCGAAAATGCCACGAACATGGGCATCTATTAAGAGACTGCCCTATCAACAGAGAAGAGTACAAAGAAAAACTCTACACAACAAAGGACACTTAAAGCTTTTAGAAAGTGGCCAGTAAAGGAAGGGGAGGAAAAAAGGGATCAAAACAACAACATACTGAGGGGAAAAAATGCAGTCAAAATAAGTTTAAATTGCTAGAAGAGACTGAAGAAATCACAAGAGAAAATCAAGATCTGGAGGAAGATGCTAAAGACAAAGAAAAGCAAGAGGACTTAAATCTCTCTCCGAAGAGGGACTCACTAAAAGAAGAAATGAGTTGTGAAACAGAAATGGAAATGGACCAGGAAATGACTCAAAGTGAAACAAATCTGGAGGAGCACGAACTGCAAGAAATCCTTGACAAGGAAAACTTGGATCTGGAAGGATTCCTAATGCAAGGTACCAAAGGAGGAATAGATTCTCTGCCCCAAGATGAATGCAATAGAATACATCAGTTGTTTTTATGGAAAACTCAGGAACAAGAACAGGATAAAGGTAAGGACATCCACAAATAGGAGCACACAGGGGTGAAAATAATGAAACTAAATCTAGGATTAGCCACCAGAAATCCAGGAAAGAAGAGAGGTAGAGAAAAGCAAAATGAGCTCCTGATGGAGTGTGGAAAGCTAATGATAGACTCAGGTAAGATGAAAGATCTAACCAGATACTCCTTTACAAATATTTAACTATGAAATTCATCTCATGGAATATCAGAGGTCTAGGTAGTAAAAGAAAACAGAGAATGCTAAGTAACAGAATGAAACTAGCAATGACAGACATAATCTTCATTCAAGAAACAAAATGCTCCATTCAAAAGATAAAACAAATCCATAGCAAATGGCTCGATAAATTTAAGTTTCTAGAAATTAAAGCAGAAAACACAGCGGGGGGTATTCTTACTCTCTGGAACCCCTAAAAAGTAATCATTGTAGATGCGGAGGCAACGAGAAATTACTTATCAGCTACCATTCAGCCAATGGGGATGTCTGACACCTTCCTGGTTACGAATGTCTATGGTCCACAAAAAATAGATGAGAAGCTTAGATTTTTGAACTCCCTGGTAGATCTCAGAAGTAGACATAGAGAAATCGCTTGGGTCATTGGAGGAAAATTTAATATGATTAAATCTCTTTAGGAAAGAAAAAAGGAGGCACCAGAATCCTCAGTAGAGATTCAGTAGAATTTAATTCTTTCACAGAAGACATGATGATGGTTGACTCTAAAATGAAAAACAATCTTTTTACTTGGAATAACAAAAGAGGAGGTAATGCTCAGGTTGCCTTCAAGTTAGACAGATTTTTGATCTCCGAGAAGTTGATGCTCACAAATTCAGAAATATCTGCAAGTTTCCTCCCATTTGGAGGCTCTGACCACTGGTCGATTCAATTAGAAATCAAGGGAATTGATGCTCCCAATAATAGACCCTTCAGATTTGAAAATATCTGGCTCTCCCACCTAGTTTTTATTAGCAACATTAAGGAATGGTGGTCCGAAGATCTGCAAATTCGCGCTCCAAAATATTCCTCCTCCACAAAAGGCTAAAGCACACAAAAATCAAACTCAAAGAATGGAAGCAAACAAAAAGTTAGTAGAGATCAAAATGCAGGAACTAAACCAAGAAATTATCGTAGAAGGTTTTGATAAATCCAAAAGTGAGCAAGTTGAAAAACTCAACCTAGATTGGGAGAATTTATGTAAACAGGAGGAGATTTTTTGGAGATAAAAGTCCAGAGTTCAATGGCTCAAAGAAGATGAACGGAACACTAGGTTTTTCCACCATTCCACCTTAACCAATACAACGCACAATAGAATCTCCTCAATATTGAATGAAGATGGGGAGCTTCAAACCACTCACGAGAATATCGATGCTGCGACGATTCAGCATTTCAAAGGCATCACAAAAGAAAATAATATAGACAAAGACCATAACATCAAGGAAATTATAAATAATATTCCCAGGATGGTGTCTCAAGAATATAACTTTAACCTGAACAAACCAGTTACTGAAGAAGAGGTAACTACGGTGATCAAAGAGATGGAAAATGGCAAAGCTCCAGGTCCTGATGGTTTTAATGTGGAATTTTTCAAAGCATGTTGGAATGTTGTCAAACATGATATTTTGGATGTGATTGAGGAATCCAGAAGAAGCAAATCTATTCTGAAAGCCCTCAACACCTCTTTTATCTCCCTGATCCCCAAACAGGACTCCGCCCTGTGTCCTGATAAGTTCAGACCAATAGCTTTATGCAATGTTGTTTACAAAATCATTTCTAAGATCCTCGCCAATAGACTCAAACCTCTTTTTCCCTCTTTGATTTCTGGGGAACAGTCTAGTTATGTGGAAGGAAGACAAATCCTGGATAATATTATTCAGGCCCACAAAGTTGTTCACTCTCTCACCATCAAAAAGCAGGCCAGGATGATCATGCAATTAGACATAGCAAAAGCGTATGACAAGGTGAATTGGTTTTACATCAGAAAGGTCCTTTCTGTGTTTGGGTTTGATCATGACTAGATCAGATGGGTTATGGCTTTGGTTACTTCACCCAGCTTTTCAATTCTGGTGAATGGAGCGCCCTCAAAGATCTTCACTACTTCCAAAGGCCTCAGACAAGGAGATCCACTCTCTCCCTTCCTTTTCATCCTCATGATGGAAGGATTAGGCTAAACCATTAAAACTGCTAAAGTTTTAGGTAAGATTAAAGGCCTTCAATTAGTGGAGAATGGTCAAGCCCTAACTCATCAGCAATTTGTGGATGACACCATGTTGCAGGGTATCCCCACGGTCAAGGAAGCTACAACGTATAAAAAAAATTAAATGACTTCGCCTTGGCTTCAGGTATGGAAGTCAATCTCTCCAAATCAAAAATTGTTTTCTCTAACACTAACATTGCTATTCAAAGGAACATCTCTAGAATTCTGGGCTTCCAAAGGAAGGTCCTCCTGTCAAAGTATTTGGGAATCCCCCTTACAGATAAACCTATGTGCAAAAGTATCTGGGAACTGGTGCTCAATAAGATGCAAGAAAAGATCAAAAAATGGACTTATAGAGCATTGAACCTGGTTGGCAGATTGGTTTTGACGAAGGCAGTTCTCCAATCCATCCCCATTTTCTTTCTATCTACCCTGCCAACCCCCAAAGGGGTTTTACAGCAACCCAGAAACATTCAGAGAGACTTCCTCTGGGGCAAGGAGGAGACAAAAAATAAATGGGCCCTTGTTTCGTGGGATAAAATCTGCAAACCCAAAAGTCATGGAGACCTAGGCTTAGACGATCATGAGATTCTAAGTAATGTCCTAGGAACCAAACTCTGGTGGAGATGGGTTAAAGAACCAGAGGCGCAATGGGCTAAAACCTGGAAAGAAAAATATGCCAGCTCCTGAAAAACAAGTGATCTCATTAGAATGTCAGGGAACATAAAAGGCTCTCATATCTGGAATAAAGCCTGGGACAATATAAACCTTGTTTAGAACTATAGTTTCTGGGAAATCAGAGCGGGTGAACAAGCTCTCTTCTGGGAAGACAAATGGCAACAAGAACCAATGTTGTTAAGGGAGGACTTTATGAGCATCAAGTAGGAAACTGATTCCCAAGGACTAATAAAATTTAGGGATTTATGGAATCTTCCTCATAACACTAAGAAATGGAGAAGCTGGAGGAGAATAGAATGCAGAGAGGTAGGCACCACTAAGACAAAAACAGAAGAACTTATGAAAATTTTAGAACAAAGAAATATCTGGGTCACAGATGGGCAGGATTAATTAAGATGGGGACAAAACAAAGAAGGCATCTTTAACATCCATGAAGCTAAAAGAATTTCCCTTAACCTTGATCCCTGCATTTCGGCAAAGTCCTGGAAAAAACTCTGGAGCCATCAAGGATGGATGAAAATCAAATTGTTTATGTGGTTAGTTCATCACAAAAAAATATTAAGTTGGGATAACATTCAAAAGAGGGGGATTATGGGGCCCTCTAGATGTCCATTATGTGAGGTTCAAGAGGAAACATCAAAACATATTCTCAACAACTGTACCTATATTAAATAGCTGTGGGATTCTTTCAACATCATTTTTCAACAAACAGACAGAGATAAAGGTAGCATCAGCAATACCCTGAACAAATGGAGAAATTTTTTTTCAGAGAATGAAATCCTTAATTTGGCCTGGACCTTGACACCAAGCTTCATCATCTGGAATGTTTGGAAGGAAAGGAATAAAAGAATTTTCAAGACCACCATTTTCCTGATGGAATTAATCTTAAAGCAGATTAGAAAGACTGTCTCTACCACAGTGCTCAGTTACCCCTCGAATCCCCCCACTGCATGTGAATTGAGAACTCTCAAGTAGCTGGGAATTCATGAGAGCATACTCCAGGGTCTTAGCAAAAAAGTAAGAGGGTTGGAAAGGGAAAAGGATTTCTGACATCCTCCACCAAAAGGGTATTTGAAATGCAACATTGATGGGGCTTCAAAACGCAGCCCAGGAACAACAGGTTATGGAGGTGTGTTAAGAGACAAAGAAGGAAAAATAATTTTCACTTTCCACTACCATTTAGGCAAATCCACCAATAATATGGATGAATTAATGGCGTTGGAACACTGTCTGGAGTTGCTTAAACTCAATCACAGCTCAAATGTTCTCATTGAAGTAGACTCGAAGATTTCCATAAATGCAGTTAAGAAAATCAGCTATGGAACAACGCCTGAAGGGTCTCAAAACAGTGGAGACTTATACAAGTGCACCAGAGAATCCATAAACATCTCCAATGCCTTCGAACCGTTAGCTTCAATCATGTTCGAAGGAAGGCCAACAAACTTGCAGATCTATTGGCCAACCAAGGAGTGATTAATTCCGAGTGCAGAATAGACATGAAATGGCAGGAGATGCCTCCTAGTAGGCTAAAAGCTATTTGTGAGGCTCAAGCCCCTGAGGACAAGGAAATTTATGATTTCTGGGCTTGTGGAGGATGGAATGAGTAATAGAAGATTGAGAGGCGGTTTTCTCTGCTATTTAGAGTGAGTGTAATGGTAACCACAATTCCTTCTTTCATGGAGTGCTCCTTTTCCTTCACAGGTTCCAGGTTCAGGCGCGAAGATTCGGTTAGCGCGGGAGGAATCCTGGGTCTCCCGGTAGTAGGTTTTTTCACTTTAGGTGGTTTGGAGGGATAAACCGCTTCACCGGCGGTTTTCATCCGCTCGCACTACTTTTTCTCGAGAAGTTGTTTTCTCTTTTTTGGAGCAATCACAATCAGACTTTGCCACGTGGCAGGATGATGGTTTGGAAACCACCCTTCCTCGCTCACTATCGCAGGGTATTTTTGTCTGGTTCAATTTTAATCTCCACCATTGGATGCTGCATTGGTCAATCACCGGTCTTGTTTCTCCGTGTAGCTTTGAGGTTTGGAGAGATAAACCGCTTCACCAGTGGTTTTCATCCGCTCGTACTGCTTTTGCTCTGAAAGCGGTATTCACTTTTTTGGAGCAATCACGATCAGACTCCGCCATGTGGTAGAATGGTGGTTTGGAAACCGCCCTTCCCCGCTCACTATCACGGGGTCTTTTTGTCTAGTGCGATATTAATCTCCACCGTTGGTTGCCACATTGGTCAATCTACGGTCTTGTTTCTCCATTCAGCTTTGAGGTTTGGTCCTGCTAATCTTCGGAGGTCTTGTTAGAAAATTTTCATCCTTGACCATTGGTTTGCTTGTGGAATGAACGACCCAGATTGATGGGCTCTTTAGCTGGTTTTTTTTAGTTGTTCTTCATTCAGCTTAATAACTTGCCCTTAGTTTTCTTGTCTTCTCGACGACGGGGAGATATTTGTTCATATTGTAAACTATTTGTTTAATTAATGCAAGAGAAGATCCGACATTTTCCTCAGCAAAAAAAAAAATAATAATTAAAAGAAAATTAAGTGGCACTCAACATTGAAGTTTAATTAAATAAATTTGTATTCTAGGTATTTAATAACATTAATTATCAAATCCCAATGTTGATTTGCAACAATATTAACACACTTTGAACATTTATTATATCTTCTCTATTGTACCTTAAATATTTAATATATCTCCTCTATTGTAGAGGGGACATTTTGAGATTCATGCTTTAAAATTTGGCATTGAGAAGTGTAGGTGCATTTGTTGGGTCCATTAGTCATCTAACATTCTGCAAAAAATATGTAAAACTCATTAGTCATTTAACATCATACTAAGAGTTGTGAAACTTGTTATGATGTGGAGTTGTAGAAAAATGTGAAGAAGAAAATTACAGAGATTAAAGTCTATGAAGTCGTTAAAAGAAAGAAATATATAGATGAATGAGACTATTAAGTACATATTTTTTTGTTTGCAAAGAAATTATTTTTAATGTGTTTCAAGTCGAATAATATTTTGTTGGTTTTTTTGTGCTTTTTCATTCCTCTGTTTACATGCATTTGTTAGTTTGTGTGTTTCAACTTACATGTATTTGGTTGGCTTAGCGATTTTTCGTTGTTTGTTTGTGTTTAAATTTGTATGCATTTGGTGGGCTTAATAGTCTAATTCCATGAACTATGAAGCAACAATTTAGTTAATAGTAATACAATAGCATAAAATATGAAGCAAGAATTTAGTTGACATTAATACAATATAGTCAAAGTCTAAGTGACCTTACTAGTAGATCTTATTCTTTGTCATGATATGTGTCGTGTGATTGTTGTATATATCTAAATAGAGTTATAGTGATCAATGATTTACCACCTCGAACTTCTCATAAAAGAATGCAAACATTTTTTGGAAAAATAAATTTTATGAGAAAATTTAGGTTAAGTTATCTCTTAATTGTTATTATAATTAACATACTATTAAAAACTAATCATAATTTTTAATGGATTTTAAAAAAAACAAACAAGTAATATCAACAACCCGGTGCTGGGAAATTTGTATTTTGAACAAGATTTCTTACTTTATTCCTTTGTTTGAGAAGAAACCAGCACCACCCTTCTGCTTAAAAGTATATGATATGATAGGAACTACCAAATTCATTTGTGAGTAAAAGAATACATGATTATGATTTGAAAATTTTAGATTTGGAAAAGCAAGCTTATGTTTTGGAAAAAGCAATTGCTCACTTTAGAACTTATATATGATATGATAGGAACTACCAAATTCATTTTTGAGTAAAAGAATACATGATTATGATTTGAAAAATTTAGATTTGGAAAAGCAAGCTTATGTTTTGGAAAAAGCAATTGCTCACTTTAGAACTTATATCATCTCAACCCAGGTTGTTGCTTCAATACTAAATCTCCCTGTTTAGACTATGCTCAACTATTATTGACTCAATACTAAATCTTCCTGTTTAGACTATGCTAAATTGTTATTTCCTCAATACTAAATATGCCTGTTTAAACTAGTTAAATAAATAATTTATTATAGTTAAAACATCGTATTAGTTATTTTGCGTCTATAAGATGAGTATATATATTCTTTCATATTTAATATGGACTTAGTATATAAATATACTACTCGATATGGAAATCATTCTTCAAGTTTACACTAAAAAAGTGTTCTATTTTGTTTAGATTTACAGAGAATAAGATAAATAATACTAATTTAAAATATTCATTATTTAATTTGAAATAAATAATTATTTTAATTAATAAATTTAAAATATATTTGAAATGAAACTAAATATTTATATTATATATATATATAATATATATATATATATATATATATATATATATAGATATAGATGATATATATAATATATACATACTATCTTAAGTCAAGAATCAAACCACTCGTAAATGAAACTCATTCTCAAATTTTACCACTTAAAAAGTGTTCTATTTTGGTTAGATTTAGAGAGAATTAAGATAATAAATATACTTATTTAAAAATTATATCTAAATTTAAATAAATAATTATTTTATTAATAACTATTTAAAATATTATATTGAAAATGAAACTAAATATTTAAAATGTATATTATTTAATATCACATTAAAGTGGAGTGAGTATAATATATATATATATATAATATTATATATATATATTATATTTATTTAAATAATAGCATATAATATTATTTATATCTCACTATTAAACAAATATATTATTTAGTAAATTTACTATAATTTTAAGTATAAGTAATTAACATAGTAAGTTCAAGAAAGATTGTACGCACATCATATTTGTGCCATTGTGAGAGTTGTAAAATTTACAAGACCTTCCCTTTGGTATGCATTTTTGGTGAGAAATACATTTCACAATTTATTTATTTGATATGTTTTTATAAAAGTATCACATATTTAAAGCTTAATTTTCGTAAGTAATTATAGTTAATTTTTAATTTCAATTATATTAGAGTTTTATAGTTAAATATTGTATTTTCATGTAATGTATTGAGTAAAATATTGTTTAAAAAAAAAAAATTTGAGACTAATATGACTCATATTTCCTATATATTGAGTTTTCCTGATATTTATAAAATTATTGTTTTTATGATGAATCACATTTATTGGCTCTAAAAGAGTTTGCCAAAAATTTCTTTCATGTGATTTCTACCAAAAAACTTTGCTTTAGTAAAATAATAAAAGCCATAATAACAACTATAACTACCTAATAAATTAAATGCATTCATTCATACTAAAAAATCTCCCATCAAATTACTTTGCTCTTTCCATTCACGAACTTAAAAATATACTCACAAATAACAAATATTATAAAAATTATCTTTATATCAATATTATAAAACAACATAATACATTAATTA
>APFE031197977.1:122419-139602 GCA_000404065.3 Pinus taeda
ATGGAATTTTATATAAAGATATAAAATATTTTAATTTGCACCTTAATTTTATATAGAGATATAAAGTAACAGAAATTATAAAAAAAAATACTTTTAGTACAAGAAAGAAATGTAATTTCTTTACTATTTAATATGGAGATGAATAAAAAAAATTAATTCCTATTTCAACTTAGGTGGATGACTTCCTATTTCAACCTAAGGTGGATGATGATCGGTTGAAAACCTAGATTGATTCTTAAGGGCCTAAGATAGAAACTCTTCAACACTTATGTTTTTTATTGAGACTTGAGATTCCTAAGGGTAGTTTTTTTGTTATATATTTATCAATGGTAGATACAAATGAAGTCTTCCACTATATCAATTACAGTAATATTTTTATTGTGGTTGTACTAGTTTATTCTAAGTTTAGTTTAATATATATATATATATATATAATATATATATAACAAAAAATATTTTACTATAAACCATAAGTGAAATATTTCAATGTCCATATTAAATAACATACTTTTATATCTACTTAATAAAGAGAAATATAAAGTAATTTAAATTAAAAAAATTTGTAATAAAATTTCGATATGCACGTTGAGTAAAAGATTTTAACATGAAACATATATAAAGAGAGCATGATTGAGATAATTATTATTCCATTAATCACTACTTTGTAATTTAATGTATAAGAGATATTTGTAATTTTTTTAATGATTAATATGAATTTGATGTATAATATTTTAGAAAATATTACTAATAAAAACAATTAAATATATGCATACAATAAAAACAAAAATATGAGAGGCCATGTTTTAACATTTTAATGTGGAGAACATGAATTATAAATAACATATTTCAATGTCAACTACATAAATACCATCCTAGATCCATCCTAACTCACCATCTACCAAGCACAAAGAAGGAATTCACAAATTGATTTAAAAATTAATTCATAGGATAGTTTATTTGGAAATAGTTTTGTTATGAGGTAGTATGTAAATAATTAGATTCAAATTTTAGATCATCCATAAGTCAAGGCAATAAAAAGAAAGAAAAAATAAAATTCATAAATTATATAAATTATCAACATTTTGAATTTTTGAGTATTTTAAAATCCATATTTGATTTCATGGAAGTTTTTATTTCTAATGTGTTTCTTGGAAGGGAGTCTTAATGTTGGATGAAAGAATGAGGTGATAACTATCCAAACAAATGGGAATGTTACGAGTTTGGATGAAATAATGATATTAGAACTATCCACACAAAAGTGAATGTTGTCACAAGGATTTTTTGGACATCTATTGGAATAGGTTTTGTCCCTAGAAACGACACCCACTCTCAAACCTTCCCCACGAAATTTTAAGACCTAATGAGAAATAAACGCTAGAAAATCCAACTCATCTGCACCATAAAATTACTTTAAAGTCTATATAAAGAATAATATCTTACAATCACAATCAATGTATATGTGTTTATATAGCTCATCTTGTTTTTGTGGAATGTGAATTCCATCCTTTGCAAACACTTTCATTCGGTTCAGTCACATTTCATAGTTCCTCTTTTGTATGATTGCATCGAGAGTGTTTTGGGTCCTTTCTCTCATAGCTCTTGTACGATTACATCAAGTGTATTTGGATTTCTTCTTCTCGTTCCTCTTATATGGTTGCATATTGTGTTATCTTTTGTTAGTTTGTGGATGAGAGGGTTGGTGGGGCAAGGAAATTTCCATCCTCCCACATTTAGACTTTCCTTTCTTTTCTAGCTCCCCCTATGGTCACTCCTCATGTCTCTAGGTGATTGTTTGATCCCGATGATGTTGGATTTTTCCTACCTCATTCCTTTTCCCATCTCTATGTTTCACTTACTTCAAATTTCATCCAAACATTTCAAATAGGTTTTTCAATGCATAGGGTGATCATTTGATCATCAAAGCCTTGTTGGAGATTGTATTCTCTTTCATTTACTATTTTTTTGCATCCATTTATGGAATATTTTGGAATATATAAGTGGCTTCCTATTTATGTCATAAGGCATTTCCCTATGTGAAAAATATGCAGGGTGGTGACTTCTAAATTGCTCACAACTATCAAGATCCATTGGATGATAATGAATGTAATTTTTGCAACTCATTCCAATGACAAGTGATGTATACTTCCATGTTCAATAGATCCATATTATTCTCACTAGAGATTATGAAATAGAGTGAGTTATATAAAAAATAACTTTCTAATTTATATACAATATAATATTATTCTATACCTCAACTATTAAAAATAACATTTATGGATGTAAATTTACTATAGAAGAAAAAGCTCCCCCACATAATGTTGATACCATCTCAATATCGAATACCCTGCATACTGTCGACACCTTCTTGATATTGGAATCCATGCCTGAAACCATATTTCTAGTTACATTCTATGAATGTTATTTCTTAGTGTCCTTCAGATTGATTTTTTCATATCCAATCCTATACTTTTAATCATGTTCTATTAATGACGTGTCTTGGTCTCCCTCAGATTGATGGTGTTCATATTGAACCCTTTAATTGGTAGCTAGTTCATGACTTCGATGGTGTCGAGCATGTGATGCCCCTATCCTAGCGGTAGTTTTTCAACTGCTCATAGGCAAGTGCAGCACCACCAACTGATTTATTTTCACCAATACTTTCAAGTGTGGATTACGCTTAACATCCAATACTTAAAATATTTTCACTTCACCAAGAATTCATCTATTATTATACACAACGGAAACATTCATTTTGACTTCATTTACATATGCAAGTATACAAGTAAACTTAATATTTTAAGGGAAGTGCAACTCCCTGATAAGATCTTGCTCATAATAATATAATAGTATATTTTTACAAGTTCATATACAGTCAGCCTCTCAAGACAACCCCAAAATACATTTGGCCAAAACAAGGCCAAACTATAATTTCGAAAATTCACATGAACCATCGTTAAGCTTAGCCCACACTTATCGTGCAACCCTCCCCGGGGAATATTTTCACTTCACCAAGAATTAATCTGTTATTATACACAACGGAAACATTCATTTTGACTTCATTTACATATGCAAGTATACAAGTAAATTTAATATTTTAAGGGAGGCACAACTCCCTGATAAGAGCTTGCTCATAATAATATAACAATATATTTTTACAAGTTCATATACAATCAGCCTCTCAAGGCAACCGCAAAATATATTTGGCCAAAACAAGGCCAAAATGTAATTTCGAAAATTCACATGAACCATCGTTAAGCTCGGCCCACACTTATCATGCAATCCTGCCTGGGGCGGTCTGCCCTACTATGCGTCCTTGCCCACCATTCAACACTTCACCGTGTCGCATGCCTGGTGTCACTATGAAACTCCATTATTTCTTCGTTTCATGGGATGTGTTTCCTGACTCTATCATTCACCCAATCATGGGTCATGTCACTTGGTGCACGTGCCCAACTCGCCACCTGGTCGCACTTAACCCATTGTCTATTTCTCTTGGCTCGCGGTCATGTGGTCATACCCGAACTTAGGTCAAGCGCCCAGCTTGTCGCACTATTGTCCGAGCACGCCCAGCTCGTCTGCGCTCACCCTTCGACCGTTCACCCAAACTCACTAACTCACCGACCACCCAACCACCTAGTTTGCCTACCCAATCACCCAATCCATCTGCCCATCAGCTCGTCATATGCCCGCTCATCTTTTGCCTGGTTCATCCGACCTTAAACACCCACGGGTAGACTCGCCTTGCAGCTACACACCCTGCAGCTACCTAGTTACGTGACCTACGGCTCACCCTTGTTGTGTTCTACCATTTTGCTTCATCCTCGCCTTGGCACTTCGGTCTCGCACCTCCTGCACCTCGACACCTTCATATGGCCTCCCACTTCGCACTTCAACTAGACTTGTGTTCACTTATGGTAAGTGTGTTCTCTCCATTATGCGTCCTCCTCTTACCTATACCATCCATCATGGCTACAACGTGGGTGAGCCTGTTCAGGTTGACCTTCCAACTTGACCACCCATGGCACCACTCAAGGTCGGCTTGTCTATCTCGTCACCCTACCAGGTCCACTCACCCAACCGTGCTACGTATAAGGTCACCTCCAATGAGTTTCACACTTGGCCAAATTTGCACCTCTTTGTTGGCTCGTCGTACGCCAACTCGTCCAAATGTCGCAACAGTCATCACGCCCGAATCTTCGTTCTCCAACTCCTCGAACCAGCTCGTCACCCACTAACTCATCCCATTCCAGCTCGTCGCGTTTAACCAAGGGTGTGTTGTCCCAACTCATCACACACATGACTCATGGGCGTGACATACTCCACTCTAAATGGCTGTCATCCTTGAAAACCCCATCTTGTCAACCACCATCACCAAGACTGTCAATCCACACAAATGTGTCTATAGGTAATCCAGATGTGTCCACCCCTTGACCTACCTCATACCATAGATATTCCAAACTCTGCAGAAAGTCATGGGCTAGTACCCCTCATGTCGGTGACTAGTTGGGTAGCTAATCCAACCATACGTCGCCTCCATAAGAACGCATGCCCCAAAATCATCATGACTCATCATGGCACACTGTCTTCCAATATATGTCTATCTCACCCAAAATTTCTACTCACAATGTTGGAGACTCACTACCATGAGCAGCTAACAATGAGCCTTGTCTCCATGATAATCTAAGAAAATGGGGAGGAAGTGGAGCCTAAAGGCTCTCCCTCTTCCTCACTTATCAACTCACTCCATCTATTAGGATCCTCCATTTCTAATCTCTGCAAGTATGCTTCCCGATCCTCCATCTAAACATTCGGCATAGCATCCTCATCCTTCTCCATTGCCTCTAGTCTGCTTGATATATCTAAGATACTATCAGACAATGTCTGAATTACCTGTGGTTGTTCCATAAGATTTTCCTTCGTAGAAGATAACCTCGTATAGACATCTTCATCTTGCTTGACATCCTCCACATTCATTGTTGTCAACTTACACTCGGCCTTTGTAGCTCCCATGGTTGGCACACCAATATGTGCATCCTCTTGCTTGTCATAAATGTACAACTTCCTCATATGTGGAGTTATAATAGCTTCAAACTGCCTCATAAATTTCATGTCCAACACAACCTCTTAGTAATATATCCATACCATTTTGAAATTGACCTTCCCTATCCATTCACCTAGTATCACATCAACCCTTTGAGCCACACCAATCAGAGAATTAGGAGGAGAGTTCACTACCTTCATTTGTGCCTGAATAGGTACAAACTTCAGTCCAATATTTTTCGCAGTATCTTCTTTCATGAAGTTGTGAGTTGCACCAATATCCACCATAGTTAGAAAAATTCCATTCCCAATATTTATCTCAACATACTCAAATGGTTTCTCTCACGATCTCTTCATGAAATCGCTTCTGTAGCCACTACAACTCCTAGAATCTGCATAACCCAAATGGAAGTTTCATATTTCTTCTTCGCATTAAATTGTGCTATCGCAGCCACTTTCGGTCTTGAAGGACAATTCTTCACCGTATGTGGTTCTTCACATATCCAACACTTCAATGGCCTCTTCATCTTCATCTTGTCAAACGATCTCGAAGGCTCTTATTTTGTAGACATCTCTTTCAGCTTGTCAGTCTTTCTCTTCTTCTCTTCATTTCCTTCATCATAATGTTCTACCAAGCGATCAACAGCTGCAAACACTTCTTCAAGTGTTTTAATCTCTTGCCTCTTCACCTCATTGCATGACCAGGGCTTCAATCCTATAATGAAATTGAATACCTTGTCTCTTTCCACCATGTTAGGAAGTTCCAAAACAACACTTGAGAATTCCCGCTGATAAGCTTGTAGTCTCCCTATTTGTTTTATATACTTTATCTTCATCCTTGCATCCCGTGTTTCATCTTGTGGAATAAAATGAGTTTGCAAAGCCTTCTTCATGTCATCCCATGAAGTGATATTTGTAACATTGCCACTGGCAATCTGGTCCATCTTCCTTTGCAACCACATCTTAACATCCCTCTTCAAGAACTGAGTAGCTACTTTAACTTTGGCCTCTTCATCATTCATCCCCAAATGTTCTAAGTGTTGCTCCATGTCCCATAGAAATTTACCAAGATTTTTCACACTCCTCGTCCTGTCATAAGAATCATGTTCCTTAACTTTCACATGAGCCACTCCTCCACCAGAGTTCTACCCAATAGCCTCCTTCGAAACCGCTATCTCATTCCGAGCACCTCCAAGATCATTATGCAACTTCAATATTTCTACAAAACCTTGGTTCCTTGCAACTACAATCTCTTTGAATTCCTTCTTTCTTTGTGTATACAACCATTATGTATACTCGTATTGGACCTTGAGGTCATCAAGTTCTTCTTTCAACTTTGAGTAGCCATCTCGAATTTCACCATTCTTGGCTTTCACTAAAGTTACTTCAAAAGCCATTTCCTCCATTCAATCAAACACTTTATCCATGAAACTTGTCTCAGCATCCCTGCTAGATTCGCTCGTCCGGACTTGATATTCCTCTGCCCGTTCTGCCATTGGCTTCCTTTGTAGTCTATTATAGACCATAAACCACTCAAAATCCTCTATCACTACTTGTCTGAAGTGTAGAGGTACACATCTCTACTTCTGCAATATTGTTCGACTAAATCAGACCTCTAACACTGACTGTCATGAAGTGATAGTCGGATCAGCTTCTCTTCAAATCTGCAATGATTCCCATGGAATTCAGGCCTATGATACCAACTGTCTCGCCCCTATCCGGGCGGTAGTCATTCAGCCACTCATAGCCAGGTGCAACACAACCACCCGGTTTCTTTTCACCAATACCTTCAAGTGTGGACTATTCGTCACATCCAATAATTAGAATATTTTCACTTCAATAAGCATTCATCAGTTATTATACACAGCGGAAACATTCATTTTGACTTCATTCACATATGAAAGTATACAAGCACACTTAATATTTTAAGGGAGGGGCAACTCTGTGATAAGATCTTGCCCAAAATAATATAACAATATATTTTTTCAAGTTCATATACAATTAGCCTCTCAAGGAAACCACAAAATATCTTTGGCCAAAACAACACCAAACTGTAATTTCATAAATTCACCTCAACCACCGTTCAGCTTGGCCCACAGTTATCGTGTAGCCCTGCCCAGGGTGTTCGCCCTGTCATGTAGCCTTTCCCACCATTCAACACTTCACCATGTTGCCTCCCCGACCTCACCGTGTAGCTCCATTGTTTCCTCGTTCCACAAGTCGTGTCTTCCAACTCTCTCATTCACCCGGTCGCAGGTCATGTCACTCAATGTCCGTGCCCAACTCGCCACCCAGTCGCACTTCATTCGTTCTTCATTTCTCCCAGCTCACGGTCATGCAGCCTCAGCCTAACTCTAGTCACCCACCGAGCTTGTCACACTGCCATGTGGGTGCACCCTAGCTCGTCCACGCTTATCGTTCGACCGTTCACCCAAACTCGCCATCTCATTGACTGCCCGCTCGCCCGGTTTTCCTACACACTCACCTGGTTCTTTTTCCCATCATCGCGTCCTCCGCCCACTCATCAGCTCACCCATTGCCCAGTTCACCCAACTCTAACCACCTGCGGGTAGACCCGCACTGTGGCTACCCCGACCTGCGGCTTGCCCTTGCAGCGTTCTGTGGTTCTACTTCATCCTCACCTTGAAACTTCGGTCTAACACCACCTACGCCTCAGCCCTTTCATATGGCCTCCCACTTCACACTTCCAAGTAGACTTTTGTTTGCTTGTGGTAAGTTTGTCCTCTCCACCATGAGTCCTCCTCTTATTTATACCATCCTCCATGGCTACAACGTGGGTCGTACCCAGGCTGACCTTCCAACTCAATCATCCATGCCCCCACTAAAGGTCGGCTTACCCATCTCGTCGCCCCGCCGAGTCCACTCACTCGATCATGCTCCATATAAAGTCACCTAACAAGAGTTTGACACTTAGCCAAATTTCCATCTCTCCGTTGGCTCATCACATGCCAACTTGTCCGAATGTTGCAACTTTCGTCGCACTCAACTCGCCGCTCTCCAACTCGTCGCCCACCGACTTGTCGCACGCCAACTCATCATGTTTAACCGAGGGTGCATCACATCAAATCATCACACATCGCATGAATAACTCATGGGCGTGATAGAGCAACCCCCGAAATTCATCTATTCATGAATGATTGACCATCCACCAAATACCTACACCAGACAATCTGAATATCAGGAGGCATATTAATATTAATATTAGGATTTAAATTTGATTTCACTATTATCGTGTTGCCCTCAACGTGGTTAGTGATAAATCTTTTCAAGGAAGAAAACAATCACCCTCATCCATGAAACACCTACCCCACACACCATTTCAATATTAGATTCCAAAATCAATTTCAATTGTATTGAGTCATTCTTAAGATTCTAATCTTAAATATTTTGAGTAAAATAATGATTAACTTTTCATAAATTTAAAAATATTTTTAAAAGTTAATATAGATTTTTTGTTGTGTATTAATAGTTTACCATGAATAACCAATATAAAAGAAATAACAAAATCAAAGTTGGAAATAATGTTTGACTAGGTAATGAGTATGGGTTACATCATAACTAAAAATTCAACTAATTACTTTTCTGATTGGTTTTTATGATCAATTCAAACTAATAATTTTAATGTATGTCTAGTTTGGGTGGATTAAATAATATAAAAAATTCAAAACTTTTTGTTGTTGTTTATTAATAGCTTATGGTTAATAGAAACCAAAAAAAAGATATTTAATAATGTTTGATTAGGCAATGGGTATTGATTACATCATAACTAAAGATTGAACTAATTATGTTTCTAATTGTCTTTTATGATGAATTCAAACCAAAAATTTTAATCTATGTTTAGTTTTGGTTGATTAAATAATATCATCTTTTTACAACCGAGGTAAAATATTGTTATTTTAATTATCCCTTTATTAAGTAAAATATTGTTATTCTAATTATCCCTTTATTCTAATGGCCCTTATGTTATATTATAAATTGAACTTCATGCCCATGATGTTAGGAATGCTAATCATTTTCAAATGAAATAAATAATTTCTTTAGTTAAAACATTGTGTTAATTATTTTACGTCTATAAGATGAGTATATATATTCCTTCATATTTAATATGGACTCGGCGTATAATATAATATAATTATATTAATTTAACTCAAGAAATACACTCGATATGGAAATCATTCCTCAAGTTTTAACAGTAAGAAGTGTTCCTATTTTGTTTACATTTTAAGGAAAATTAAGAATAAATATATATAAATTTAAAATATTGTATAATAGACTTAAGATAACTTATTTAAACATTTAATTTAACTCAAGCTAATATTTTTTAAAATTTATTATTATTTATAACAACATTAAAATAGAGTGAGTATAATTAAAATAATTTAAATAACATTATAAATTATTCCATGTCTCAACTATTAAAAATAACATGTATTTATGTAAAGTTACTCTAAGTAATTAACCTATTAAGTCAAGGAATGTATTTATGTAAAGTTACTCTAAGTAATTAACATATTAAGTCAAGCAAAAATGTACGCACATCATATTTGTGCCGTTGTGGGAGTTGTAAAATTTTCAAGTCCCTCCTTTTGGTATGCATTCTTGGTGAGAAAGACATTGTACAATCTATTTATTTGATATGTTTTTATAAAAGTATCATATGTCTAAAGTTTATTTTTTTAAATAACTATAATTATAGTGTTAATTTAAATTATATTAGAATTTTTGTAGTTAAATATTGTATTTTTATATAATGTATTGAGTAAAATTTTGTAAATAAAAAAAAAATTTAGTTAAAGTAATATGAGTCACATTTTTTATATATTGAGTTTTTGTGATATTTATAAAAATATTGTTTTTATGATGAATCACATTCGTTGGCTCGAAAACCATAGACCAAAAATTTCTCTTATGTAATTTCTACCAAAAAACTTTGCTTAATATTATTTTTAGTAAAATAATAAAAACCATAATAACAATTATAACTACATACTAAATTAAATGCACTCATTCAAACTAAAAAAATCTCCCATCAAATTACTTTGTTCTTTCCATTCACAAACAAAAATATACTGACAAATAACAAATATTATAAAAATTATCTTTATATTAATATTATAAAACAACCTAATACATTTATTAATCAATTTGGATAAAACAACTTAATTAATTAGTATATGTCGGGCGTCATATTAATTTGATTTCACTGCTATCGAGTCGCCGTCAACATCGTTAGTGCTAAGTCCTCCTTTCATGGACGGAAACAATCAACACTCATCCATCAAAATATAAAAAAATTAGATATTTAATAATGTTTGATTCGGTAATGAGTATTGATTACATCATAACTAAAAATTCAACGAAACTTTTCTAATTAGTTTTTATGATGAATTCAAACCAATATTTTAATTTAGGTTTATTTTTGTTAGCTAAAATATCATTATTCTAATGAGCTCTTACGATAAATTCAAATGAATAATTTGTGATAAATAATTATTTTTTCTTTTCTTCTTCCACCAAAACCAAAGGCCATCAATTTTGACCGACTAGTTCCACGTTAATTTTTAAAATCATAAAACATATTTATTTTTAATTATCAAGCAAACAGTCATCATTTCCACATCTCTACTCAATCTCTCAATATTAACCATAAACACAGAGAAACAAATCTGAGAGAAAAAATCAATTATGCTACCTCCAGGTTTTTTTCCCCTCTCTAAATGATCGTCTCCCTCATTCAAGTCTGCCTTGACCGTAAAGTTGATTTCAATGGTAATGAGTATTGGCTGGACTGATGGCCGAACTTGCTCATTTTCAACTTCTGCTTATAATGGCGGCGATCATGATTGCAGTCGGTGTTGCAGCCGACGATCCCCAGTTTAAATTGGTGGGCAAAGGGTGCAGCCCCCACATGTATGTTAATGCTACAGCGTTTACAGACAATCTCGATAATGTTTTGCAATCCCTCTTTTTAAATCTCTCTGCAGATGGCTTCGCTACTTCAATGCAAATCGATTCTGGCAAAACGGATCCTGTCTATGGTCTTGCTGTGTGCCGCAGGTATTTGAACGCAAGCGAGTGTTCCCAGTGCGTGAAGGAAGCGGCGGGACATGCAAAAGCACTGTGTCCTGAAGCTAATGGCGCTCGGATTCATTTGGACGGTTGTCTTCTCCGCTATGAGAATAATACCTTTTATAGTCAGGCTGTGGACGCTGGGAACTATGTTTATTGTGCCGCAACAAATTCCAGCGATCCACAGACATTCCTTGAAAGAGCCGAGGACTTGTCCACGCAACTCATAACCAACGCTTCTAAAAATAATGGTTATGCCGTTGGATCCATTGATGCCTCCTTATATGGTCTCGCTCAGTGTTGGCCTTCACTGAGCAACCTTAGTTGCCAAACATGCTTGATGCAAGCTCAGACTCAGATACTCACATGTCCGGAGGTCTCGGTCGAGGTCTCGAGGCCGGCTGTTTTATGCGCTACTCAACTTACATGTTTTATAACCAGACTTCCCGAACGGGTATTCTAAATCTGTTGCAACTATTTGCGGTTTAATTCGCATATAATATCTCCGTTGATTTTTTTGTTTTTTTTTCAGATTCGGGGAATTCGTCATCAAAATTAGTGGCCAAATTGTCAGTCGGCATTGGCGGAGCAGTGCTGGTTGCGGTGGTGTGTTTCGTACTGTTATGTCGACGAAGTAGACAGTGGAAGAGTTACAGTCGACCAGGTGATTTATCATCATTATTAGGGCTTCCAAGCTACATTTTCCAGATTTCTTTGACTTGGTCTTATTTAATCGTTGTGAGAAATACTGTGTGCAGATGACAACCTAACTCCGGTTAAGGAAAGCTTTGAGGTTTTCGATTACGAGGTTCTGAAAAATTCTACCGGGAACTTTGAAAGAAACAATATAATTGGCAGAGGAGGATTTGGTGAAGTTTATAAGGTATAATATCAAAAGTGCCTTTTCTGAGTCTGTTCAATTATATGGATTATTTGCAGATGGATTCTAATGATTTAGACGAGCAGGGAAGACTTCCGGATGGGAGGGAAGTTGCGATTAAAAAACTGAATGGAAGGCATGAGACTACTCAAGCCGCACAGGAGTTTCTCACAGAAGCGAGGCTCATCAGCAGCGTCCGTCACCGTAATCTTGTTCGTTTGTTTGGATGTTGCACGCGAGGGCATGAACGCTTGCTGGTTTATGAATTTATGTCAAATAACAGTCTTGACAAGCATTTGTTTGGTAAGCTGTTCTCATTAAAGCTGTGGTTTTAGCGATTCAAGTTGTTCGTTAAAAAAAATAATTGTATTGGTTCAATTAAATGTATTGAAGCATTCAAATATTATCTGTATTGAAGCTTGCAAATATTTTTTTCGAGATCTACAGGAGAGATAAGGAATCCTTTGAGATGGGAAAATCGTTTAAAGATTATAGAGGGCACAGCTCGAGGCCTTGCATATCTCCACGAGGATGCTAATGAGCGTATTATACACAGAGATATCAAATGTGCAAATATACTTTTAGATGAGAGATTTCATCCCAAAATAGCAGATTTTGGATTGGCTACATTCTTCCCGGATGACCAAACCCATGTTTCTACCAGCAGATTCGGAGGAACAAGGTAAGTTGTGCAATCCATTTATTAATTTCTCTCAGAAGCTCCTCTTTATAAGGAGTCTCACAGCATTGTTCCTTCCATGAATTTATTATGAGGCAGAGGCTACGCTGCTCCAGAGTATGCCGTCCATGGGCAATTATCAGAAAAAGCTGACGTTTATAGTTATGGGATTGTTGTTCTTGAGACTGTGAGTGGGAGAAAGTGCTTGGATTATAGACTGCCAGAGCCTGTACAGATTCTTCTCCAATGGGTGCGTCTCTGTCTCTGTTTGAAAGAATCTTTTATCAGATAATTTGGTTTGAGTATTACAGGAAAATTATCTTGCATAAAATTTCAGAGTAGAAACTTGATGAAGGTGCAGGCTTGGAATAAGTACGAACAGGATGAAGCTTTGGATATTGTTGATTCAACAGTAGAGGGACAGTACTCAAGAGAACAGGTGCTCAAAATAATCTCAATTGCATTTCTTTGTACTCAAGGCTCTTCGACGCGGCCAGCGATGTCACATGTTTTAAGGATGCTAAACAACGATGGCGATATTCCAATCCAACCTACGCAGCCAGATTTCATAGATAATGCCACAACAAGCAGGCCTACGAATTCCAATGCCACCTCTAATTCTGAATCATCGGCACCTGATTCATCTCACGGCTCAATAACCGTGTCTTTATGCCCTCGTTAGTGTGTAACGTATTTAGCATTTTACAGGAACTCTCACTAAAGCCAGCAAGTGCACCAATATTTTAGTTGGTGAAGTATTTGAAAAGTGAGAAATGTCAAGTAAATAAATATTCTTATTTTAAAAATATTAAAAAAGTGATTTAGTATGTGTACTGTGTATTAGTATTTATATGTAAAAATATATTTGAAAGTAATAATAGAGAGCATTATATTTGTTTTGCGTTTTTTAAAATTTACGAATAAAATAATATGTTTATTTGTGATAAAATAATATGTTTATTTGAGATTATAGTGGATTAAAATTAAACATTTAATTAAAAGAAAATTAAGTGGTTTAAATAAATTTGTATTTTAGTTATGTGATAATATTAATTATCAAATCTTAGTGTTGATTTGTAACAACACAGTTTGAACATTTATTATATTTTTTCTATTGCACCTTAAACATTTAATATATCTCCTCTATTGTAGACCGTACATTTTGAGATTCATGCTCTAAAATTTGGCATTGAGAAGTGGAGGTGCATTCGCTGGGTCTATTAGTCATCTAACATTCTGCAAAAATATGTAAAACACATTAGTCATTTAACATCATACGAAGAGTTGTGAAACTTGTTATGATGTGGAGTTGTAGAAAAATGTGAAGAAGAAAATTATAAAGGTTAAAGTCATTTAAGTCATTAACAAAAAAAGAAAGATATAGATGAATGAGACTATCAAGTACATATTTTTTGTTTGCAAAGCAATTATTTTTAATGTGTTTCAAGTAGAATAATATTTTGTTGGTTTTTTTGTGCTTTGTTCTTCCTCTGTTTACATGCATTTTTAGTTTGTGTGTTTCAACTTACATGTATTTGGTTGGCTTAGCAATTTGTCTTTGTTTGTTTGTGTTTCAAGTTGTATGCATTTGGTGGGATTAGTAGTCTAATTCCATGAAGTATGAAGCAACAATTTAGTTAATAATAATACAATAACATAAAATATGAAATAAGAATTTAGTTGACATTAATACAATATAGTCATAGTTTAAGTGACCTTACTAGTAAGTCTTATTCTTTGATATGTGTAGTGTGAATGTTATATATATCTAAATAAAATTAAAGTAATCAATAATTTACCACCTTAAATTTCTCGTAAAAAAGAGCAATCATTTAATTTATTAATAATTTAAATTTAATTATTTTTCATTTAATTTATTAATAATTTAATTTAATTATTTTCATTTTTATTGGTTAGAATTTTATTGCCATATCATTACAATTCGTACCATCGCAGTCAGTTGTCAGCGCATTAATTCATCAATTTTCGGGGGTAATTTATTAGTTCAACATAAATAGTGGTGAATGTTGGCGGGGGTAATTTATTAGTTCAACATAAATAGTTCAATATAATGTTTGTTCACGACTCCAAATCCAATGGCGGTTGAATTCAAATCACATCACATAAAGTCAAAGACGGTGGATATGGGAAATTCTGAATATCGATTCTTGAAAATGAGCAAAATTTGAAGTCTTACATCCTTCACGTTAGATAGACACTCAATAGTTGAGTGCGACAGCATGTTAAGTTTATATTTAAAATAAAATTAATAAATATTTAAAATAATAAATTAAATTTAATTAATAATAATAAATATAAAAGTATATTTTTAATCATAATGATATAAAATGGTATATATTATTATTATATTAGTACATTATAAAGTATATATATTATTATATTAAGGTACATTATATAAATGTATATATATTATTATATTAGGTCTATTTTAATATTACAAATTTTGTTCAAATAGGATTCGTTCTCTCTTTATTAAAATATACTGATGTAAGAATATACCGAAGGTTGTTAGGTTGTTAAACAAATAAACAAATATATTTTGGGATTCAACTGCGTTAAGTAAGTCATTCAAACGTATGACCATTTCTATGAGAGGTAGTCGTAACTAACTAATTTCTCATGATTTTTGAATAGTTCACTAAGCACTCATTGCATCGGGTGATGCTCACAGGGGTGAAGAAGTGGGATTGAAACTAGTGAAAAGTGTCATTCAAACGTATGACCATTTCTATGAGAGGTAGTCGTAACTGACTAATTTCTCATGATTTTTGAATAGTTCACTAAGCACTCATTGCATCGGGTGAAATGTATATATATTATTATATTAGGTCTGTTTTAATATTACAAATTTTGTTCAAATAGGACTCGTTCTCTCTTTATTAAAATATACTCATGTAAGAATATACCGAAGGTTGTTAGGTTGTTAAACAAATAAACAAATATATTTTGGGATTCAACTGCGTTAAGTAAGTCATTCAAACGTATGACCATTTCTATGAGAGGTAGTCGTAACTGACTAATTTCTCATGATTTTTGAATAGTTCACTAAGCACTCATTGCATCGGGTGATGCTCACAGGGGTGAAGAAGTGGGATTGAAACTAGTGAAAAGTGTCATTCAAACGTATGACCATTTCTATGAGAGGTAGTCGTAACTGACTAATTTCTCATGATTTTTGAATAGTTCACTAAGCACTCATTGCATCGGGTGAAATGTATATATATTATTATATTAGGTCTGTTTTAATATTACAAATTTTGTTCAAATAGGACTCGTTCTCTCTTTATTAAAATATACTCATGTAAGAATATACCGAAGGTTGTTAGGTTGTTAAACAAATAAACAAATATATTTTGGGATTCAACTGCGTTAAGTAAGTCATTCAAACGTATGACCATTTCTATGAGAGGTAGTCGTAACTGACTAATTTCTCATGATTTTTGAATAGTTCACTAAGCACTCATTGCATCGGGTGATGCTCACAGGGGTGAAGAAGTGGGATTGAAACTAGTGAAAAGTGTCATTCAAACGTATGACCATTTCTATGAGAGGTAGTCGTAACTGACTAATTTCTCATGATTTTTGAATAGTTCACTAAGCACTCATTTCATCGGGAGGGGTGAAGAAGTGGGATTGAAACTAGTGAAAAGTGTCATTCAAACGTATGACCATTTCTATGAGAGGTAGTCGTAACTGACTAATTTCTCATGATTTTTGAATAGTTCACTAAGCACTCATTTCATCGGGTGATGCTCACAAGTGGGATTGAAACTAGTGAAAAGTGTCATTCAAACGTATGACCATTTCTATGAGAGGTAGTCGTAACTGACTAATTTCTCATGATTTTTGAATAGTTCACTAAGCACTCATTTCATCGGGAGGGGTGAAGAAGTGGGATTGAAACTAGTGAAAAGTGTCATTCAAACGTATGACCATTTCTATGAGAGGTAGTCGTAACTGACTAATTTCTCATGATTTTTGAATAGTTCACTAAGCACTCATTTCATCGGGTGATGCTCACAGGGGTGAAGAAGTGGGATTGAAACTAGTGAAATGTGGAGAACGAATCACATAGCATCAATCATCACTTCCGGGGCTTGCACCCGGTAACCAGGACTTCCCAGGAGGTCACCCATTCCCAGAACTCCTCTGGCTCAAGCGCGCTTAACTGTGGAGTTTTTCCCCACAATCAAGCCCACTTAGCTTGCTACCCCATTTGCAAAGCCTTAGCAAGTATTGTGCCTCATGAACCATTCAAGTAGAGATGTGGAGTTTTTCCCCACAATCAAGCCCACTTAGCTTGCTACCCCATTTGCAAAACCTTAGCAAGTATTGTGCCTCATGAACCATTCAAGTAGAGATCCCTTGACTCTTTTTGAATTTAAGTATGGGGGATTACGCAGTGCATTATATTAGATATCATTTTGGGATTCAACTGCGTTAAGTAAGTCATTCAAACGTATGACATTTCCA
>APFE031197977.1:143991-210463 GCA_000404065.3 Pinus taeda
AAAGAAAAACAGAGAAAAAGCAAACCGCTCTGATACCACTGATCCGGATTTAAACAGGAACGCAATAGATTACAGAGAACCATAAATACAGAGATGCGATAACCATAAATAAAGAGATGCAGAGGAAATAACACTTCATTTTATTAATGGAAAATACCGAAATATGCTTACAACCAGAATTGGAAATAAACCAGCTAGGACTATGGTAGCTTATCTCTGAGAAGAGATGTGCGGCTACACGTCTCTGAACTGTTCCGAACTTCTGTTTCAATGAGGCTCGAAGGCCTATTTATTATTGAGAAACAATGGAAAACCCTTCAAATTCCAAAACCGACCCTTAGAAGATGAAACGCCAAATTGTGGGCCCCGTTTTGGGTAAATTGGTGCATCAATTTCCCGAGGTCGTAACTTTGGCATACGATCTTCGTTTGACGCGTATGATAGCTCGTTAGAAAGATCTATCCGAGAACTACCACTTTGGGAAGGGCAGCATCGGTCCATGTACCCATGCTGCCCCCAGATTTCCCAAAAAACGTCGTTTAGGGCCTTAAAACGGCTCCGGAAGTTCAGGACCCGAAAAAACTGCTAAAAATAGTAAACTGTGCTACAATTTAGGAAACTAAAAAGACTGAAAGAGACAGTTGTGGGGGTCCAAATGGGATAGGTGGGTGGCCACCAACATCCACCTGGATCAGATCTCTTTATAGTTTTGGATCTGACTCCAGATATGTGCCTTCATCTTGACTGCTCTAGAATCCCTCATCTTAGCCAAGTGAAGCAAGGTTCCCTTATATCTCATCGTCCATGTTTGCATGTAATCATTAATAGCATGTAAGTTCGCTAAGATACGTTCTCTTCTAGCACATCGTTGCTGCCATCCGTTGAGATGGACAACTTCCTTATGCACGACACAAAAATTCGAATACAACGCTCACATAACTATGTCAATGGACAATACTTCACCTAGTATTGTCTTCTTCAGTTCATCTTGGGCGGATGCTGTCACCAACTCTCCTCCTTACTTGGCCATCTATATTTCCTTAGTCATTCACTCATTCTTAGCTATCAAAAAGCGAACACTCAAGCTAGTGGCTTCATCATACACTCTGGTAGCATTGGCTAAGGCTGCTAGATGTTTGCGCACATCAGACATGATCACTCGTTCCTCAACTTGCACAGGAGATGTATGATCATTTAGAGTTAACACTCTCTGAGACTGCACAAATCTATGTTGAGACGTGTCGAATGAGACATTGTGCATCTCTCCTTCTGGCTGATCTCCAAGGACCGCAATGCCTCCTTGGTCACTTGAGACTTACTCATCTTCTGGATGTGGTGAAGTAGGTAAGTCGACCCCTTAGTGATGATGCATAAGGTCGATGTCCTGTTCCAATTCCTGTTGCTCCATATCTGTATCCAACTATTGAAGTGCTTGCTCTATCTCACAAGTGAAGTCCTACTTCTGCGATGGTTCACCCTATTTGCCTGGTGCCAACTATTCTAATGATTCCACTACTTATATGGGCATTGTTTCATCCATTTGCACATGTTGCACCACCTACTGTACCTATTTTTGATGCACTTCCCTCTCCTATTTGCACAAATCTTGTTCCTTTTGGAGTTTCTCATTCAACTTATGTGACTCCTTCTCTGTTTCCTCCATTCTTCTCTTCTCCCTCTTCCTTGATGTGATTATCTTGTTGTGCTATTGGCTCTTTGCCTCTATATCCATAGCTACTTTCTCCACAAGTGGATCTACTCGGAACTTTCAGCTTTTCTCTTCCTCCATGCGATAAAAAATCTTCCTCTTTCCCTTTTCGTGCACTAGTATGCTTACTTCTACTACTTCTGGTACTCTCTAAGATGATGCTTCACATTGCTTCGCCAGCCATTCCACAACAAGGCTGACTAGTTCATTGGGTCTAGAGAAGTTGTAACAATATCTCCATGGGTCCTCCTCCACCGAACGACATGCCCCATGGATCCAGTTGAACTATACTCTCGCGCAGTGATCTTTTGCTTTGACATCCACTTGCTTGAAACTTTGGATCTCGTGTAAACCAATCCACAAGGGAAGAGTGGGCCAAGGTGCCTTCTTCTTCTGGTGCAGTCTAGTTGTCAATCCTGCTAAGATTTGATATGCTACTTCCTGCATGACGAGTATGTCCAAGGCAAATTTCAGTAAAAAATACAGAAGCTTCTCTGCATTATACATTCGTATGAAGGTGTCAGATGATGATGCATACTAATCAACAATGTCTATCAGTGCCTCCATTGCTGCCTTCGACATGCAGGGTGGATCCTATTCGAATATCATCTTGTAAACCGGGGTAACAAAATGATTGGATAGACGTGTCATAACTCCTCTGAAGCTACATTCAGACAACAACTTACAATAAGTGTTCAAAAAAGTCTTCTCTGATGACCATGCTCACATCAAGTGCAAGAACTTATGTCGGGCACAGATTTCATCCAATATGTAGGCGAATATGTAGATTTCTACTTTCATACCTTTGGGCAACCGTCGAGCCCTTGTTACCTATTCCTTCAGCTGATGAGCCAACATGCTAGACCAGTTACATGGTTTTCCTTCTCTAGCCAGTTGGCACGGTGCGATCAATCAAGTCAGTGGGAAGGTTTATGTTCTTTCTTGGCCACATAGTTGACATGAAAATATGACCAAGTATTGAAACTCCTTCCGCAATATCTTCGTCTTGTATATCTGGTCGGGTGTAATCCTGAATCTAGTTGGCTCCTTTACCTAATTCTTCAAAATGTCTCTGGTGGCACTGCTGGTGAGTATGCTGAAGGGAGTCTACATGATAGTCATGGGCTCCAACATTGATACATCTCATCATAATCATGTGCCCATAAGGTTGCAATCATCATCCCGCTGACACTGCTCAAAGTCATTTTCTGAGGATTTGAGTGCAAGACGATCCAATGTATCATGTCTGCGCATTAGAACGCAGGGTATCTGCATGCAATCTGGTACAAGCCAGACTTTTGAATGTTCACGTATACTTGGTAGTCCTCAAGGTCTTCCCCAAAAGTGCTTGCAAATGCATCATTGACCTCTTTCCATTTCAGCTTGATGTCCTTGTCTAGAAACAACTTGGTATCTTCATAGATCGGTAGACATGAGGATACTCACTCAATTGTTGCTCCAGTTGTGCTTCCGTTAGTGTCCTTTGATCCTTCACTCTTGGAGTCCATTGTTCCTGTACTTCCAAGAGGCAGATGGACACTAGAAAGATTTGGAGACAAAGTGACATGCATGGCAAGAAATCTATCAATAAAAACAAAAGAAAATTCAGGAAATGACATAACACATACCTAGGGAAAGACTGACACGGATTGTACAATTTATTTTGGGAGGCTGGGAGACTGGCTGCCAGACTTGTGAAAAAAGAAGTATGGACTATCTGGGGAGGCTAAATGGATCTTGGATTTTCACAATGCATAATTTAGGCTGACTACTGACTGATGGAACTGCACAATGTGCAATTCCAACTGGTGATGATTACAGGCTCAGCGACTGCATTGCACAATTTTCTGGGTAGCAGTCGTTGCCCCTCAAAAATGAGTAAAGCAAGCCTAGATGATAGTCACTGGGTAGAAATGTGCATTTTTGGAGAGGAACAAAGAACCTTCCTTATCCGGATTGTGCAATGTTGTCTTGGTGAGGCAGAGTCTGGGCCAAGGCTGAACAGACTTGCAGACGAGCAACTGAAAGGAAATGTGAAAGTGAATGCATGGTGATACTGAGTGTAAGCAGAAGTGATTGATCATGCATGCAAGTATTGAATGAAATATTCAACAAACACAACAACATGCATGTGGGTGAAGGGAGTCACCGAATCTACGACCATTCGTGCAAAATAGTTTCATGCATGTGACAGCAGTGAGATAGCAATGAAAACTGAAATGATGCTAGTATGCATGTAAATGACAGAAAGCGTTCAAAGAAATCAAGCAAACACCACTCACACAAGAAAAAACAAAAAAAGCCACAAATATACAAGTTGTGAGCAGTTACCCATGAATAGATGAGTTGGATGTGTCGAAGAGTCCTGGATGTGCTATAGGATGTCAGAGCTCCAAGATCGATGTGAATGAATGAGCTCTGATGCATTGAATAAATAAGTTTGGGCTCATGATGTGCATGCCACAAATCTATGAAAATGTGACACTTGGAGGAAAGATTCTAAAAAAATCTTTGCATGTAACCTCCAGCTACTAAAAATAGCTCCCTGAATCAAGGGATTCTTTTTGCATGTTTCATTTTTTCTATTCCGGGAAAAATCAAGCCATGCATGCAAGTCAAGTTTCCTTGTTCCCGGGTGGAACTAGTCAACCCAACTACACATGCAAGAAGCTACTCAACTGTTAGGAGAAAGTGCACGTTTCTAGATGGGAGCTCGACTGGCTGCCTAGGAGATTTCCATAATTTCTGGGTAGAGCATCTGACTTCTGCTCAGGATTGCGCAATTCCTGGGCTGAGTTTCCTTGCTGGGAAGAATTGCACAGTTTTTTGGGTGAATCTTATCTAGCATAATTGTACAATTCTAGAGCCCAACAGGCTACTAGACATAATTGTACAATTTCTGGAGGGAAGGCTAGTTGCCCTCCATAATTGCACTATTTCTTGGGGGAGCTACAAAGCCTGTAGTTGGACCAAGTCCAGAGGAACAACCTGTGAGGGAAACACATCAAGATTTGATAGACATGATGTCTTTCTGCAAGAAAATTACTGAATCTTGTGTACTTGACGAATTAAAACGTGGCGCTATGAAAGGTTGGTAGGGAGGCTCCAAAATGAGGCTAAGACAAAATTTTTGAGGGTGGTTGTAGCAGCTACAACACTTGGCCACACATTGGTAGAATTCTAGCTCTCTGAATGGACCTTGTTAGTGAAAAGAAAGTCCAACCTCTCCGGAAGTATTGTTCAGTTCTCAGTTTGTCTTGGTTTCGCACTAGCTTGATTGTAATATGTAGCATATGACAAGATCTTAGTCAATTGACACACATTCCAAGCCATGGCAACATAGATGTTTCGATTAGGGTCGAGGGGTATATTGGTGCCCAAGAAGTATAGTCATCAAAGTATTAGTTTCATCTCTGGTGTTGCTCCGCTGCCAGCAGGCCTAGACAGTACCCTGGCAAAGTCACATAGGAACACATGGATGGATCCGCTACCAAAGACCCTAGTGAGTATCTCGACGGAGTTACTTGCATCACCTCTCTACCTAGGAAGCCTTTCTCTTCTTTCACCTTATTCATTTTTCATTTTTGAAACTTTTCACTTTTCATTTTTTCCAACTATGCATAACACATTCATTTCAGAGGCGAAAGAGATATCCCGACTTATTGAGAGCATAAGAGGTTGTTCCTATAGAGAAGTAGTTTATTATATCTCTGATGCACCTATTAAGGTTTTCCCCCTCACCTTACTCTACTTGACTGATCTGACAAGGTTTAAACCAAAAACAATAGACTAGAGTAGGTGACACTAGTTAGCATGCAAGCAATGTGCTTTCACCAAGGTTCACTTCGAACAATACATATTTTCCATTGACATATCATGGACTCAAACTAACAAGTTCTTCATACAGAGGTAGGATGACATATAACCAAGTAGTGATAGCTACACAAGGCCTCTTGTAATTTACCCAGCTTGTTTCAAGAGTCATACATGGTTTCATGTGAAACTAACCTATGAACGAAAACAAGAAAACAAACAAGCAACAAAGCAAAGAAGAAGCAAAAGTGAAAGTGAAAGCAAAGCGAGTAAGGAAAAAAGCAAGCAGACAAATAAACAAACAAAGCAAGTAAGCAAGAAAGCATGTGAGCAAACAACTGAAAGCAAAAACAACTCCTATTCCTAAATTAATGGTGCATGGGCCTGATCACATGAAGCGATATTTCCAATGCAGGCATCAGCGCATTGGTTGACCCATGTTGATGAAGGCTTGGTCCAAGAGAAACCCGGTTGTGTGAACTAGCAAGCAAGAAAGATATAACAATGAATACAAACACACTTCATGTTTCAAAGTGTCCATAGGACATAAGTCAATGCAAGTACATGAAAAGTAGTCCATGGACTTATCATAGTGTTGTGTGACACTATGTGCAGCTTTGAAGCGTATGCACACTCTTTACTGTGACATGCAGGTAAATAAAAGAAACAAAGATAACTTGCGTCGTGCACAGGTTCTTACAATGTAAGATTCCTCCAATGCATGAGCGATAGGATTGTGTAGTCCGAGTGGATCAAGCATGATCTATGTGTGAGATTGATCTTCAATGCATACAGATGAGTGATGAGGAGCCTCGGGTGGTTGAACAATTTCCTAATCAGAAGTGAAACCAACCTCAATATAGCGAGGGCCTGACATAACCATCAGTTAGGGTTGAAGTGCCTCGACAGTCTTGGGTGTTTCCACTTCATTGTCAAATATATCATCATAAACTGTTGGCTTCAAAAATTCAATTACGGTAGAATCATGATCTTAATCGAATATTGAAGTAAATGGATCTCGACAACCACAATCAGAAAAATCAATGATTTCATTGGCATCCTCATGATTTGATAAATCAAATAGAGGGGTAGATGGAAAGTGAAAAAAATCATCCTTTGTGTTTACAAAAAAGGCAGATGAAAGAATAAGTGGATTTTCAATGAATAACTCTTCCTCTCCGTTGTTGGATGATGGACTAATATCTGGTGTGTTTTATGAGTGATCAACAATGGGTGCATCCATAGATGAAGATACACATGTAAAATCATGGATGGTAGGTTCACCAAATATGTTAGGGAAGAACGAAGGGGTCTCATATGGAAGGGAGTCATCCTTCGCCATGTGTGGATGCTCAAGCTCCCAAACATACTCTTCATGAATGACATCACATGTTGGTTGTGCAACACCAACTCTGTCAGTGGCTTGTTCCTCGTTCATAAGAAGTGTAGAGTCTGGAATGGAAGAACACATGGCTGTGTCATCTAGAGGAACAACCAAGTGCGAAGACAGAGGTTCTGGAAAAATGCATATGAAAATTCGATGGACTCATAATGAAATATGAGTGAAAATTAAGCGAAGTGATGATGGGAAGATGTGACAGCTGAACAGGTGTGTGAGCATGATCTTCAACATCACTCTGTAAATGCGAAGTTGTTTGATGAGGGGATGGCGGACAGTCACTTGTGACTATGACTGCATCCTTCTGTGATTGTGCAACTCCATCATTGAAGAATACAAAGTGAGTCTTGATTTCAAACTTCTTCTTGGGACAAGTAGATTTCTTATCACAATACATGAATTGGTCCCAAAGATAGAAAAAATTCATCTAGCTCTTCAGAGCTTGAAACTACAATTCGTGGAAGCGCTGCCAAAAATCCATAATCGCTTCATGTAGAGCCTTCTGTTGTTGTAACAATTTTTGGTCAAGATGTTCTAGATCAAAATGATAGAAAGTGTCTTCCATGAGATCACATAACTGCTCAAGTGAGTGCAAGCTATCAATTGGTAGGCTGCACATCCACGAAGTGTTTATGCAAGCAGCAAAAGGGCTTGTTTGTCAGAACATCCATCTTCCTCATGAAGCATGGAAAAACAGTCATGTAAGAACTCAGGCCAGGTCGCTTCGCCTTCACCATCATACATGTAAGTGTACAAGTGATCGAAAAATTCCCTCCTAATGGTGACATCTTCGTGATTGGAAAAACATCATGGAGGGATAACAGTGCAAGAATCCATGGAAGATATGAAAACGTTCAAAACAAGATGAGAGGACACAGCTTGTCATCTGGACCTCCTTCTAGAACCAGAAATGTTGGCAGTGTTCGACTTGCCAACATGTTAGTGGATCTCCCCAGTAAGAAGCCCCAATTAGACCTCAGACCATTTGCTATAGGAGTCCCAACAGTGGGTCATACATTAATGCCTTGACCGCAATTTCATACAGAGGCAAGTAAGATAACTCTATAAAGGGTGTGACAGATGCAGTGAGCCAAGAAAGTTGCATGGAAGTTCTAACACATGGGGGTTGAGATGAGTGTGCCCCTTGGAAACATGTGATAGCATGGAGTTAAGAAGGGAACACATGAGCAAAGATGCATCACAACATGGAAGGCAAGTTAGCTAGCATTCCAAAGTGATGGTTAAACCAACAACACATTTCAGAAAGATTCATACATATATACATACATAGCTATACATGCATGTGTAAGTAAACATATACATATATCATTTAGAGTAAACTAGATAGCGTAAAATACAATACAACATATGTATGAAATGTTTTGGCTCTTATTATATTAAGAAGTGTAAGTTCCAGTCATACAATACATCCATGTCCAAGCACTAGTTCTGATAGTGGAATGTTAAAGTTAGAACCGCCTGCTCCGCCAAAGAGATATATTAATTCTACGCAGTGGAGAAGCTAAGGATCATTATAATACTGTCCAATCTCTCTCTAAGATAGTCCTATCGGAAGCTTGTAGTGACCCTTGACATTCCCCTTTGTGACAGTTCATCTACCCTCATTTCTCTTCATCTACTCTATGACTGTTACATCCAACTATCGACACTTGACTTACACTTGACAAGATGTTACATTACAATGCACATGTACCCATGTGAGACAAAATGGCTTGAGAAAGCCATGCTAGACATCACTATGACTTAGACAACCATGGAATTCCAACTCTTCAACATCCTCACAATGATCAATAGCAGCGTACTGCCGCTAAGATTGGTAGTCTGCGATGGTGTTCATGTGCTCCAAGGTGACATCTTTTTGGAACCTGACTCTTGCCTCCATAGCATCTGGGTACACTGCTTGGGCTCCTTTGTCCAACTCGTCTAAAAGCATGTGCATCATTGTCTTCAATGCAGTCAAACCAACAACATACTTGTTCATGGTGACTGCACTTATGGGCAAGTCTGGGCTGGTAGCAATGCGCATCAACTCATCGAAGTAGGAGCCAAGTTCTAGTCAGACTTGTGCCTTTTTCTTCACCTTGGTAAGAGTCCCAATAGTTTGGATTTCATGTGCACGCACAAAAACATCCATACTCTTGAATACATGTGCATGGGAAGCCTATATACTAGTGATGAGATGCAGGAGATCTTCATAGTTCTGGATTTGACTCTGGATACGTGCCTTCAGCTCGACCGCTCTAGGCTTCATCATCTTAGGCAAGTGAAGTGGGGCTCCCTTGTATCTCATCATGCATGTTTGAATGTAATCAACATCAATATACAAGTTCACCAAGATATGTTCTCTTCTAGCACATCGCTACTGCCATCCATTGAGATGGACGACTACCTTATGTATGATACCAAACTTGGAATACAACGCTCGCAATACTGTGTCAAGGGACAATACTTCACCTAGTATTTCCTTCTTTAGTTCAGCTCGGGCGGGTGCTATAACCAACTCTCCTCCTTACTTGGTCGTCCGTAGTTCCTTAGTGATTCACTCATTCTCAACTATGAGAAAGCGAACACTCAAGCTAGTGGCTTCCACATACACTCTGGTAGCATCATCAAAGGCTGCGGATGTTTGTGCACTTCAGAAATGATCACTTGTTCCTCAACTTGCGTAGGAAATGTATGATCATCCGGAGTCAACACTCTATAATACTGCACAACTCTATGTTGAGACTCGTGGAATGAGATGTTGTGCATCTCTCCTTCCAGATAATCTCCAAGGATTTGTATCTAATTTTTGAAGTTATTGCTCTATCTCACGAGAAAAGTCTTGCTCGTGTGATGGTTCAGCTTCTCTGCTTGATGCCAACTGTTCTGATGAGTCCAATACATGTACGGGCATTGTTTCATCCATTTACACATGTTGCGTCCCCTGCTGTCCCTGTTGCTGTTGTGCTTCCCTCTCCTGTTTGCGCAGCTCTTGTTCCTTCCGGAGTTTCTCCTTCAACTTATGCAACTCCTTCTCCATTTCCTCCATTCTTCTCTTCTCCCTCTTCCTTTTCACGATTCACTTGTCACATTCTTTCCCCTTTGCCTCTATAGCCATAGCTTCTTTCTCCACAAGTGGATCTGCTCAGAACTTGCATCTTTTCTCTTCCTGCATGCAATTGACAATATTCCTCTTTCCCTTGTCATGCACTGGTATGCTTAATTTTGCTGCTCTCGGAGATGCTTCTTCACACTACTTCTCTAACCCTTCAATAGTGAAACCAACCTATTCAATAGGTCTACATAAGTCATAACAATATCTCCATGGGTCCTCCTCCGCGCAATGGCATGCCTTGTGGATCTAGTTGAACTATAATCTCATGCAGTGATCATTTACAACACAATGTAGGTCATATGGATTGTAACTATGGAGATCAAATGTATACTTCATCATTTGTTCTACTTCGACATCCTCTTGCTTGAAACTCTGGATCTCGTATAACCCAATTCGAAATGTAAGAGCGGGCCAAGGTGCCTTCTTCTTCTGGTGCATTCTAGTTGTCAATCGTGCCAAGATGTGATATGCTACTTCCTCCATGATGAGTATGTCCAAGGAAAACTTTGGTAGAACATGTAGAGTCTTCTCTGCGTTGTACATTCATATGAAGGTGCCGGACCGTGAGGCATACCAATCAGCAATGTATATCAATGCCTCCATTGCTACCTTCGACATGTAGGGTGGATCCTGTTCGAATATCATCTTGTAAGCCAGGGTAACAAAATGATCAGACAACCATGTGATAAATCCTCTAAAGCTGCATTTGTATAACAACTTACAATAAGTGTTCACAACAGTATTCATCGTTGACCATGCCCAATTCAAGCCCAGGAGCTCCTGTCGGGCATAGATTCCATCCAAGATGTAGGCAGAAATGTAGATTTATTCTTTCATACCTTTGTGGGACTATCGAGCCCTTGCTACCTGTTCCTTCAGTTGATGAGCCAAGATGCCATCCTAGCTACATGGTTTTCCTTCTCTGGCCAGTTGGTCCAGCATGATCACCCAACTCTGTGGGAAGGTTTTTGTGCTTTCTTGGACACACAATTGACATGAAAATAAGACCAAGTATTGATATTCCTTCTGAAGTATCTTCATCTTGTAGATCTGGTTGGGTGTCATCTTGAATCTAGCTGGCTCCTTTACCTAATTCTTCAAAATGTCTCTAGAGGCTGCACTGCTACTGAGTTTGCTGAAGGGAGGCTCCATGATAGTCACGGGCTTCAACATATAATACATCTCATCATAATCTTGTGCCCAAAAGGTTGCAATCTTCATCCTGCTAACATTGCTCAAAGTCATTGTTTCGGGATCTGTGTGCGAGACGATCTAGTGTATCATGTTCGTGCATGGGAACGCGGGGTATCTGCATGCAATCTGGTACAAGCCAAACTTGTGAATATTCATGTATACTTGGTAGTGCTCTAGGTCTTCCCCAAAAGTTTGTGCAAATGCATCATTGACCTCTTGCCATTTCAGCTTGATGTCCTTGTCTAGAAACAACTTGGTATCTTGCTAGATTGGTAGACATGTGGAGACTCATTCAATTGCTACTCTAGTTGCACTTTCGTTAGTGTCCTATGATCCTGCTCTCTTGGAGGCCATTTATCCTATACTGCTAAGAGGTGGATGAACACCTAAAATATTTGGAGGCAAAGGGACATGCATGACAAGAAACCTGTTAGTGAAAACCAAAGCATATTTTGGGAATGACATACACATACCTGGGGAAAGACTCAAAAGGATTTCTCAATTTATTCTGAGAGGCTGGGAGACTGGCTACCAAACTTGTGCAAAAAGCAGTCTGGACTCTCTTGGGAGGCTGACTGGCTACTGTATTTGTGCAATGTGCAATCCAAGCTAACTGTTCACTGTTGGAATTGCGCAATGCATAATTCCAGCTTGCAATGATTGCAGGCTTAGTGACTACATTGCGAAATTTTCTGGGCCAATAGTCACTGTCTCTTAGAAACATTTAAAGCAAGCCTAGAGGACAATCACTGGTTATAAATGCACATTTCTGGAGAGGAAGATAGAGCCTTCCTTCTTTGTATCGCGCAATCCTGTCTTGGTGAGGCAGAGTCCAGGCCAAGGCTGGCTTGACTTGTTGACGGGAAACTGAAAGAAAATGTGAAAGTAAATGCATGGCGATAGTGAGTGTAAGAAGAAGTCACTGATCGTGCATGAAAACATTGAATGAAATATTCAAAAAACAAAACAATATGCATGTGGGTGAAGTGAGTCACCGAATCGACAATCTTTCATGCAAAACAGTTTCATGCATGCGACAACAGTGAGATAGCAACTAAAACTAAAACGGGTCTAGTACAATCTAGTATGCATGTAAACAACAACAAGTGTTCAAAGAAATCAAGAAAACATCACTCACATAAGAGAAAACACAAAAAATGACATAAATGTTGAAAAAGACAAGTTGAGACCACTTACTTGTGAATAGTTGAGTCAGATGTGTCAAAGAGTCTTGGATGTGTTGCGGGATGTCAGAGATCCATGTTCAATGTGAAAGAATGAGCTTTGATGTGTCAAATAAATAAGTTTGGGCTCATAAATGTTGAAAAAGACAAGTTGAGACCACTTACCTGTGAATAGTTGAGTCGGATGTGTCAAAGAGTCTTGGATGTGTTGTGGGATGTCAGAGATCCATGTTCAATGTGAAAGAATGAGCTTTGATGTGTCAAATAAATAAGTTTGGGCTCATGACGCGCATGCTACAAATCTAGGAAAAAGCGACACTTGGAGGAAAGATTCCAAAACGATCTTTGCATGTAACCTCCAGCTGCTAAAAATAGCTCCCTGAATCAAGGGATGATTTTTTCATGTTTCCTTTTGCTATTTTTGGAAAAAGCAAACCATTCATTCAATTCAAGTTTCCTTGGTCGTGGGTGGAACTGGTCAACCCAACTACATAAGCAAGAGGCTGCTCACTTGCTAAGAGAAAATGCAAATTTCTGGGTGGGAGCTAGGTTGGTTCCCCAAGAGATTTGTGCAATCTATGGGTAGAACCGCTAACTTCTGCCTAAGATTTTGCAATTCCTGGGCTGAGTAGCCTTTTTGGGAAAAATTGCATGATTTTTTAGATGTAACCTGACTGATAGAATTCTGCAATTTTGGAGCCCAACAGGCTACCAGAAAAAAATTGCGCAATTTTTGGAGGGAAGGTTGGTTGTCGTCCAAAATTCTTGGGGGAGCTACTCAGCTTGCAACTGGACCAAGTCCAGAGGAACAACCTATGAGGTGAATGCATCAAGCTTTCATAGACATGTTCTCTTTCTACAAGAAAAATTACTGAATCTTGTGTACTTGACGAAGCAAGACATGGTGCTATGAAAGGTTGGTAGGTAGGCTCCAAAATGATGCCAAGGTAAAATTTTGGAGGGTGGTTGTAGCTGCTACTACACTTGGCAACACGCTAGTAGAACACTAGCTCTCTGAATGGACCTTCTTCATGAAAATAAAGTCTAACACATCCGGAAATATTGTTCAGCTCTCAGTTCATCTTGGTTTCACACAAGCTTGATTGTAAGATGTAGCATCTGCCAAGCTCTTAGTGAATTGACACACATTCCAAGCCCAGACAACACATTTTTTTTGATATGGGTCGAGGTGTATGTTGTTGCACAAGCAATATAGTAGTCAGAGTCTTAGTTTCATCTCCGTTATTACTTTGCTGCGAGTAGGCCTGGACATTACCTCGACAGAGTCACATAGGAACACAAGCATGGCTTCACTGTGAGCGAACCTAGTCAGTACCCCAACAGAGTTACTTGCATCACCTCTCTGCGTAGGAAGCCTTTCTCTTTTTTTGCCTTATTCGTTTTTCATTTTTTCATTTTTCAATTTTCACTTTTTCATTTTCATTTTTTTTCAACTGTGCATAGCACTTATTCATTTCAGAGGTGGAAGAGGGATCCCGACTTATTGAGAGCCGAAGAGACTGTTCCTGCAGAGAAGTAGTTTATTATATCTCTGACATGCCTGCTAAGGTTTTCCCCCTCACCTTACTCTACTTGACTGAACTAACAAGGGTTAACCCAAAAACAACCAACTAGAGTACGTGACACTAGTTAGCATGCAAGCATTGTGTTTTCACCAAGGTTCACTTCGAACAATATGTATTTTCCATCGACGTATCATGGACTAAAAGTAACAAGTTCTTGATACATAGGTAGGATGACAAATAACCAAGTAGTGATAGTTGAACAAGGCCTCTTGTAATCTACCTAGCTTCTTTTAAGAGTCCTACATGGTTTCATGTGAAACTAACCTACGAGTGAAAACAAACAAACAAACAAGCAACAAAGCAAAGTAGAAGAAAAAGAAAAAGTGAAAGGAGAGCGAGTAAGTAAACAAGAAAGCAAGCAAACAAAAAAAACAAACAAAGCAAGTAAGCAAATAAGCATGCGAGCAAACAACTGAAAGAAAACACTACTCCTACTCCTAAAATAACGGTGCATGGGCCTGATCACGTGAAGTGATATTTCCAATGCAGCCATCGGTGCATTGGTTAACCCATGTTGGTGAAGGCTTGGTTCGCGAGCAACCCGATTGTGTGAATGAGCAAGCAAGGAAGATATAACAATGAAGACAGACACACTTCATGTTTCAAAGTGTGCACAGGACCTAAGTGAATGCAAGTACATGACAAGCTGTTCATGGACTTATCACGGTGTTGTGCGACACTATGTGTATCTTTGAAGGATATGCACACAATTGACTGTGACATGCAAGCGAACGAAAGAAACAAAGATAACTTGCATCATGAATGCATGCTTGAAATGTAATATTCCTCCAATGCATGAGCGATAGGATCATGCAGTGCAATTGTAGGAAGCATGATCTGTGTGTGAGATTGATCTTCAATACATATAGATGAGTGATGAGGATCCTCGGGTGGTTGAACAATTTCTTGATCAGAAGTGAAACCAACCTCAGGACAGCGAGGACCTGACATAACCATCAGCTCAGGCTAAAGTGCCTCTATAGGCTTGGGTGTTTCCACTTCATCGTAAAATAGATCATCATAGACCGATGGTTTTGAAAAACCAATTGTGATAGAATCATGATCATGATCGAATATGGAAGTAAATGGATCTCAACAGCCATGATCAAAAAAATCAATGATTTCATCGGCATCCTCATGATCTGATAAATCAAACAGAGGGGTAGATGGAAAGCGAACAAATTCATCCTCTGTGTTTTGGGAAAGGAAAATGAAATATCAAGTGGATTTTCAATGAATAACTCATTCTCTTTATTGTCAGATAATGGACTAACATTCGATGTATCTGTGAGTGATCAACAATGGGTGCATCCATATATGAAGAAACACATGCAAAATCATGGATGGTAGGTTCACCAAAGATATCAAGGGAAGAATGTAGGGGGCTCGGATGGAAGGGAGTCATCCTTCGCCGAGTGTGGATGCTCAAGCTCCCAATCATACTCTTCATGAATGACAGTGCATGTTGGTTGTGAAACACCAACTCTGTTAGTGGCTTGTTCCTCATTCACAACAAGTGTAGCGTCCGAAATGGAAGAACATAAGATAGTATCATCTGGAGGAACAACCAAGTGTGAATACAGAGGTTGTCGAACAAAATGCATATGACATCTCGATGGACTCGCAACCAAATCTGAAAAATTAAGCGAAGTGATGTTGGGAGGATGTGATAATTGAACAGGTGCATGAGCATGATCTTCAACATCACTCTATAGTGGTGGGGTTGTTTGATGAGGGGACGGCGGGCAGTCACTTGTGACATTGACCGTATCCATCTATGATTACGCAACTCCATCACTAAAGAATACAGAGCAAAGCTTGATTTCAAAATTCTTCATGGGATGAGCATATTTCTTAATGTAATACTCGAATCGGTCCCAAAGATAGAAAAATTTCATCTGGCTCTTCGGAGCTTGAAACTGCAAATCATGAAAGCGCTGCCAAAAATCCATAATCGATTCATGCGGAGCCTTCCATTGTTGTAATAGTTTTTGGTCAAGATGTTCTGGATCGAAATGATAGAAAGTGTCTTCAATGAGATCGCTGAGGTGCTCAAGTGAGTGCACACTATTAGCTGGTAGCCTAGACAACCACTTATGTGGAGATTAATGAAGTGTGTATGAAAGAAACAAACTGGCTTGTTCGTCAGAACATCTATCTTCCTCATGAAGCATGGAAAGAAAGTCATGTAAGAACTCAAGCCAGGCCACTTCGCCTTCATCATCATACGCGTAAGTGGACAAGTGATTGAAAAAGTCCCCTATGATGGTGACATCTTCGTGATTTGAAAAACATTGTGGAGGGAGAAGAGTGCAAGAACCCACTATAGATATGCAAAGGTTCAAAATAGGATGAGAGGACATAGCTTGTCATCTGGACCTCCTTCAGGCACGAGAAACGTTGATGGTGTTGGAAACGCCAACATGTCAAGGATCTCCTCAGTAAGAAGTCCTAATTAGACCTCAGACCATTTAGTGTAGGAGTCCCACCAGTGGGTCATACGATAATGCCTTGACCATGATTTCACACATAGGCAAGTAAGATAACTCTGCTGGTAGAAAGGGTGTGACAAATGTAGTGAGGCAACGAAGGTGCATGACAGGTTCTAACACACGAGGGTTGAGATGAGTGCGCCCCTTGGAAACCTGTGATATCATGGAGCTAAGAAGGGAAAACACAAGAAAATATGCGTCACAACATGGAAGGCAAGTTAGCTAGCAATCCAAATTGATGGTTAAATCAACAACATATTTCAGAAATATTCATACATACATACATACATAGCTATACATGCATGTGTAAGTAAACAGATACAATATAACATATGCATGAAACATGTTGGCTCTTGTTATATTAAGAAGTGTAAGCTCCAATCATACACTACATCCATTTCTGACCACTAGTTCCAACAACAAAACATTACAGTCACAACCTCCTACTCCTCCAAAGAGATATACTAGCTTTGCGCAGTTGAGAGGCCAAGGCTTGTTACAATACTATCCACAGTCTCTCTGAGATTCTCCTATCAGAAGCTTGGTTGACCAAAAGCCTTTACAGTGAGTTATGAGGGACAATTTGTAACAAAGGGTGGGGTGACCCTTGACATTCCCCTTTGTGACAATATATCTACCCTCATGACTCTTCATCTACTCTATGATTGTTACATCTAACTATCGACACTTGACTTACACTTGACAAGACATTACATTATATTGCACATGTACCCATGTGAGACAAAATGTCTTGAGCAAGCCATGCTAGACATCATTATGACTTAGACAACTGTGGAAGTCCAACTCTTCAACATCCTCGTGATGATCAACAGTAATGTATTGATGCCAAGATCGGTAGTCTACGATGGTGTCCATGTGCTCGAAGGTGACATCTTTATGGAACCTGACTCTTGCCTCCATAGCATCTAGGTACACTACTTAGGCTGCTCTGTCTCACTCATCTCAAAGCATGCACATCATTGCCTTCAATGCGGCCAGATGAGCAACATACTTGTGCATGATGTCTACACTTATGGGCAAGTGTGGGTTCGTGGGAATATGCATCAACTCATTGAAGTATGAGTCAAGCTCTAGTCAGACCTGTGCCTTTGTCTTTGCTTGGGTGAGATTACCAATAGATGGGATCGCATGTGCATGCACCACAACATCCATACTCTTGAATACACGTGCATGGGAAGCCTCTCTACTAGTGATGAGCTCTGAGAGCTCTTCATAGTTTTGTTCCTGACTACGGATACGTGCCTTCAACTCAACTGCTCTAGGCTTCATCTTATTAGGCAAGTGAATCGGGGCTCCCTTGTATCTCATCATACATTTTTGCATGTAATCAACAACATGCAAGTTCGACAAGATACGTGATCTTCTAGCACATCACTACTGCCATCCATTGAGATGGATGATTGCCTTATGCATGGTACCAAACTTGGAATACAACACTCGCATAACTGTGTCAAGGGACAATACCTCACCTAGTATTTCCTTCTTTAGTTTAACTTGGGCAGACACTATCAACAACTCTCCTCATTGCTTCGCCGTCTGTAGTTCCCTAGCCATTTTCTCATTCTCAGCTATTAGAAAGCAAACACTCAAGCTAGTGGCTCGACAAACACTCTAGTAGCATCAGCCAGATTCGTTGGATGTTTGCAAATGTCAGACATGATCACTCATTCCTAAAATTGTGTAGGAGATGTATGATCATCCAGAGTCAACACTCTACGAGACTGCACAACTCTTTGTTGAGACTCGTCGAATGAGATGTTGTGCATCTCTCCTTCCAATTGATCTCCGAGGATCTCAGTGCCTCCTTGGTCGCTTGAGACTTGCTCATCTTCTGAATGTGGTGAAGTGGGTAATTCAACCCCTTAGTGATGAGGCATAGCATCAATGTCCTATTCCAATTCCTCTTGCTCCATATCTGTATCCAACTGTTGAAGAGCTTGCTCTATCTCACGAGCGAAGTCCTTCTCCTGAAATGGTTCACCTTTCCTGCCATATTCCAGCTGTTCAGATGAGTCCACTGCCTGTACAGTCGTTGTTTCATCTATTTGCACATGTTGTGCCCCCTATTTTACTTGTTGCTTCTGCGCTTCGCTCTCCTGTTTGTGCAACTCTTGTTCCTTTTGGAGTTTCTCCTTCAACTTATGAAACTCCTTCTCTGTTTCCTCCATTCTTCTCTTCTCCCTCTGCCTTTGCGTGATTCTCTTGTTGCATTATTTCTTCTTTTCCTCTATAGCCATATATTCTTTCTCCACAAGTGGATCTTCTCACAACTTGCAGCTTTTCTCTTCCTCCATGCAATCGAAAATCTTCCTCTTGCCCTTGTCATGCATTCGTATGCTTACTTTTGTTACTTCTGGTGCTCTCCCAGATGCTGCTTCACGCTTCTTTGCTAACAATTCCACAGTGAAGTTGACCTATTCATTGGATCTAGAGAAGTCGTAACAATATCTCCATGCGTCCTCCTCCACCCAATGACTTGCCCCATTGATCCAATTGAACTGTACTTTCGCGTAGTGATCTTTCACAAGAAAATGTGGGTCATATGGATTGTAACTATGGAGGTCGAATAGGTACCTCTTCATCTATTCTTCTTTGACATCTACTTGCTTGATACTCTGAATCTTGTATAACCCAATCTATAATGGAAGAGCGAGCCAAGGTGCCTTTTTCTTCCGGTACAGTCTAGTTGTCAATCCTGCCAAGATGTGATATGCTACTTCCTGCATGATGAGTATGTCCAAGCAAAACTTCAGTAGAGCATGCGGAAGCTTCTCTGCACTATACATTCGTATGAAGGTGTTGGGCGATGAGGCATGCCAATCAACAATGTCTATCAGTGCCTCCATTGTTGCCTTCAACATGTAGGGTTGATCCTGTTCGAATATCATCTTGTAAACTGGGGTGATAAAATGATCGAACAACCATGTGATAACTCCTGTGAAGCTCATTTTGGACAACAACTTACAATAAGTGTTCATTGTATTCTTTGTTGGTGACCATGCCCACTTCAATATTGGGAATTCCTTTCGAGCACATATTGCATCCAAGATGTAGGAAAACATGTAGATTTCTTCTTTCATACCTTCTGGAAACTATCGAGCCCTTGTTACCTGTTCCTTCAGCTGATGAGACAACATGTCGAACTAGTTACATTATTTTCCTTCTTTGACCAGTTGATCTAGCGTGATCACCCAACTCTGTGGGAAGGTTTCTATGCTTTCTTGGCCACACAATCAACATGAAAATATGAGAAATTATTGATATTCCTTCCGAAATATATTTGTCTTGTAGATCTGGTTGGGTGTCATCCTGAATCTAAGCGGCTCCTTTACCCAATTCTTCAAAAATGTCTATGGATTTGGCACTGCTACTGAGCATGTTGAAAGAAGTCTCCATGATATTCACGTGCTCTGACATTTGATACATCTCATCATAATCCTGTGCCCAAAAGGTTGCAATATTCGTCCCGCTGACACTGCTCAAAGTCATTGTCTCAGGATCTCTGTGCGAGACGATCCAGTGTATCATGTCTGTGCATGGAAAAGCGGGGTATCTGCATGCAAACTGGTACAATTTGTACTTGAGAATGTTCACATATACTTGGAAGTACTCGAGGTCTTCCCAAAAGTGTCTACAAACGCATCATTGACCTCTTTCCATTTCAGATTGATGTCCTTGTCTAGAAGCAACTTGGCATCTTCATAGATCGGTAGACATGCAGACACTCGCTCAATTGCTGCTCCAGTTGCACTTCCGTCAATGTCCTGTGATCCTTCTCTCTTGGAGGCCATTGTTCCTGTACTGCTAAGAGGCAGATGAACACCTGAAAGAGCTGGAGACAAAGCCACATGCATGGCAAAAAATATGTCAGCGAAAAACAAAGCAAATTCAGGGAATGACATAACACATACCTGGGGAAAGACTAGAAAGGATTACACAATTTCTTCAAGGAGGTTGGGAGACTAGCTGCCAGACTTGCACAAAAAGTAGTCTGGACTGTCTTGGGAGTTTGACTGGCTACTAGATTTGTGTAATGCGTAATCTAGCCTGACTATTGACTGTTGGAATTGTGCAATGTGCAATTCCAATTGGCAATGACTGTAGGGTCAGTGACTGCATTGCGCAATTTTCTAGGCTAGCAGTCACTATCCCTCACAAATGCGCAAAGAAAGCCTGGAGGATAGTCACTTTGCAAAAATGCACATTTTTGGAGAGGAAGACAGAGCCTTCCTTCTTGGGATTGCACAATTCTCTCTTGGTGAGGAAGAGTCTAGTCCAAGGCTGGCCATACTTGCCTACTTGCCGACAGGCAACAGAATGAAAATGTGAAAGTGAATGCATGGTGATACTAAGTGTAAGAAGAAGTGACGGATCATGCATGCAAACAATGAAAGAAATATTTAGCATGTGACAACAATGACATAGCTATGAAAGATGAGATAAGTACAAAAAACTGAAACGGTGCTAGTGCAAGCTAGTATGCATGTAAACAACATAAAGCATTCAAAGAAATCAAGCAAACATCACTCACACAAGAAAAAACACAAAAAGTGACAGAAATGCTGAAAAAGAAAAGTTGTGACCACTTACCTGTGAATAGATGAGCCGGATGTGTCGAAGAGTCATGGATGTGTTGTGGGATGTCAGATCTCCAAGATCGATGTGAAAGAATGAGCTCTAATGCATCGAATAAATAAGTTTGGGCTCATGACGCGGATGCCACAAATCTAGGAAAAAGAGACACTTGGAGAAAAGATTCTAAAACAATCTTTGCATGTAACCTCCAGCTACTAAAAATAGCTCCCTAAATCAAGGGATGCATTTTGCATGTTTCCTTTTTCTATTCCGGGAAAAAACAAGCCATGCATGCAAGTCAAGTTTCCTTGGTCCCATGTGCAACTGGTCAACCCAACTACACATGTAATAGGTTACTCAACTGCTAGGAGAAAATGCACATTTCTGGATGGGAGCAGGGCTAGCTGCCCAGGAGATTTACGCAATTTCTGGGTAGAGCATCTAACTGCTCCCCAGGATTTCCCAATTCCTAGGTTGAGCAGCCCTACTGGGAATAATTTAGCATTTTTCTGGATGAATCTTGAATCATAGAATTGCACAATTCTAGAGCCCATCTAGCTACTAGACAGAATTGCGCAATCTCTTGATGGAAGGCTGCTTGCCCTCCAAAATTGCACAATTTCTTGGGGGAGCTACTGAGCCTATAGCTAGACCAAGTCCGGAGGAACAACCTGTGAGGGGAACGCATCAAGCTTTGATAGACAGACTATCTTTCTACAAGAAAAATTACTAAATCTTATGTACTTGACGAATTAAAACATGGTGTTGTGAAAGGTTGGTAGGCAAGCTCCAAAACGAGGCTAAGAAAAAATTTTAGAGGGTGGTTGTAGCCGCTACAACACTTGGACACACACTGGTAGAACTCTAGGTCTCTTAATGGACCTTGTTCATGAAAAGAAAGTCTAACACCTCCAGAAGTATTCTCTAATTGTCAATTCGTCTTGGATTCACACTAGCTTCATTGTAAGATGTACCATCTGCCAATCTCATAGTCGATTGACACACATACCAATACAAGGAAACATAGTTGTTTCGATTGGGGTCAAGAGGTATATTGGTGCATAAGAAGTTTAGTCGTCAGAGTCTTAGTTTCATCTTGGTTGTTCCTCCACTGCCCGTAGGCCTGGGCAGTACCCCGACAGAGTCACATAGCAACACAAGCATGGCTCCGCTGCCAGCGAGGCTCGTCAGTACCCCAGCGGAGTTATTTGCATTACCTCTCTATGCAGGAAGCCTTTCCTTTCTTTCGCCTTATTTATTTTTCATTTTTTTCAAATGTGCATAGCACTTATTCATTTCATAGGCAAAAGATGGATCCCGACTTATTGAGAATAGAAGAAGTTGTTCCTGCATAGAAGTAGTTTATTATATCTCTGATGTGCTTGTTAAGGTTTTCCCCCTCACCTTACTCTACTTGACTGAGCTGACAAGGGCTAACCCAAAAACAACCGACTAGAGTAGGTGACACTAGTTAGCACGCAAGAAATGTGTTTTCACCAAGGTTCACTTAGAATAATACGTATTTTCCATCGATGTATCATTGACTAAAAGTAACAAGTTCTTCATATAGAGGTAGGATGACATATAACCATGTACTGATAGTTACACAAGGCCGCTTGTACTTTACCCATCTTGTTTCAAGAGTCATACATGTTTTCATGAGAAAGTAACCTATGAACAAAAACAAGCAAGAAAAGAAGAAGCAAAAGCAAAGCAAGTAAGCAAACAAGCAAAAAGAAAAACAAACAAACAAACAAAGTAAGAAAACAAGCATGTGCGCAAACAACTGAAAGAAAACACTACTCTTACTCCTAAAATAGTGGTGCATTGGCCTGATCACGTGAAGTGATATTTCCAATGCAGTCACCAACTCATTGGTTGACCCAAGTTTGTGAAGGCTTGATCTGCGAGTAACCCAGTTGTGCGAACTAGCAAGCAAGAAAGATATAACAATGAAGACAGACACACTTCATGTTTCTAAGTGTCCACAGGACATAAGTGAATGTAATTACATGACAATCATTTCATGGACTTATCATGGTGTTGTGCGACGCTACATGCAACTTTGAAGCATATGCACACTCTTTACTATGACATGCAAGCAAACAAAAGAAGCAAAGATACCTTGCATAATGCATGTGTGCTTGCAATGTAAGATTCCTCCAATGCATGAGTGATAGGATCATGCAGTGCGAGTGGAGGAAGAATGATCTATGTATGTGATTGATCTTCAATGCATATAGGTGAGTTATGAGGAGCCTCGAGTGGTTGAACAATTTCCTTATTGAAAGTGAAACCAACATCAAGACAATGAGGGTCTGACATAACCATCAACTCAGGATGAAGTTCCTCTACAGTCTTGTGTATTTCCACTTCATCGTCATATATATCATCATAAACTAGTGGCTTGAAACAATAAACTACGATAGAATCATGATTTTGGTTGAATATGGAAGTAAATGGATCTCAATAGCCATGATCAGAAAAATCAATTATTTCATCGACATCCTCGTGATCTGATAAATCAAATAGAGGGGTAGATGGAAAGTGAACAAATTCATCCTCTGTTTTTTTGGAAAAGCCAGGTGGAATATCAAGTGGATTTTCAATGAATAACTCATCCTCTTCGTTTTCGTATCATGGAATAACATCCAGTGTGTCTTGCAAGTGATCAACAATGGGTGCATCCGTAGATGAATATACACACGCGAAATCATGGATGGAAGGTTCACCAAAGATGTCAGGGAAGAATGAAGGGGGCTTGGATAGAAGGGAGTCATCCTTCACCCAATCTGGATTTTCAAGCTCTCAGTCATACTCTTCATGAATGACAATGCATGTTGTTGTGCAACACCAATGCCGTAAGTGGCTTGTTCCTTGTTCACAACAAGTGTAGAGTCTGGAATGGAAGAACACATGATTGTATCATCCAGAGGAATAATCGATTTAGAAGATGGAGGTTGTGGAACAAAATGCATATGACAACTCGATGGACTCACAACCAAATCTGCATGAAACTTAAGCAAAGTGATGTTGGGAGGATGTGATAGTTGAACAGGTGCGTGAGCATGATCTTCAACATCACTCTATAGAGGCGGAGCTATTTGATGGGGGGACGGCGGAAAATCACTTGTGACTGTAACTACATTCATCTGTGATTGTCCAGCTCCATCACTGAAGAATACAAAGTGAGGCTTGATTTCAAACTTCTTCTTGGGACGATAAAATTTCTTAACGTAATACTTGAATCGGTCCGAAAGATAGAAAAAATTCATCTGGCTCTTTAGAGCTTGAAACTTCAAATCACGGAAGCATTGCCAAAAATCCATAATTGATTCATGTAGAGCCTTTTGTTGTTCTAATAGTTTTTGTTCAAGATGTTCTGGATCGAAATGATACAAAGTCTCTTCAATAATATCACATAAGTGCTCAAGTGAGTGCAAACTATTAGTTGGCAGGCTGCATAGCCCCCGATGTGGAGGTTTGCAATGTGTGTATGCAAGCAACAAACTAGTCTATTCAACAGAACATCCATCTTCCTCATGAAGCATGGAAAGAAAGTCATGTAAGAACTCAGGCTAGGCCACTTCGCCTTCACCATCATACATGTAAGTGGACAAGTGATCAAAAAACTCCCTCATGATAGTGACATCTTTGTGATTCAAAAAACATCATGGAGGGAGAAGAGTGCAAGAATCCATGGAAGATATGCAAAGGTTCAAAAAATATGAGAGGGCACAACTTTTCATTTGGCCCTCTTCTAGCGCCAGAAATGTTGACGGTGTTGGACCAGCCAACATGTTAGGGGATCTCTTCGTGGTAAGAAGTATCAATTAGACCTCAAACCGTTCGATGTAGGAGTCCCAGCAGTGGGTCATATGGTAATGCCTTGACCGCAATTTCGCACAGAGGCAAGTAAGATAACTATGTTGGTATAAAGGTTGTGACATATGCAGTCAGGCAAGGAAGGTTCATGAGAGGTTCTAACAGATGGGGGTTGAGATGAGTGCCCCTTGGCAACCTATGATAGCATAGAGTTAAGAAGGGAACACACGAGAAAATATGCATCACAACATGGAAGGTAAGCTATCTGGCAATCCAAAGTGATGGTTAAACCAACAACACATTTAAGAAAGATTCATACATACATACACAGATAGCTATACATGCATGTGTAAGTAAATAGATATATATGTCATTTAGATTAAACCAGATAGCATACAATACAATACAACATATGCACAAAATATGTTGGCTTTTGTTATATTAAGAAGTGTAAGTTCTAGACATACAATACATCCATGTGCAACCACTAGTCCTGACAAAGGAACGTTACAGTAAAAATGATCTATTCCTCCAAAGAGATATACTAGCTCTGTGTAGTGGAGAAGCCAAGGTTCGTTACAATACTGTCCAAGCTCTCTCTAAGATAGTCCTATTGTAAGCTTGGCTGACCAAAATCCTTTACAATGAGTTATGAGGGACTATTTATAGCAAAGGGTGGGGTGACCCTTGAAATTCCCCTTTGTGACAGTTCATCTACCCTGATGACTCTTCTACTCCATGACTGTTACATCGAACTATCGACACTTGACTTACACTTGAAAAGACGTTACATTACAATGCACATCTACCCATGTGAGACAAAATGGCTTGAGAAATCCATGTTAGATATCACTATGACTTAGACAACCATCCAACTCTTCAACATCCTCATGATGATCAATAGTAGCATACTACTGCCAAGATCGGTAGTGTGCAATGGTGTTCATGTCCTCCAAGGTGACATATTTCTGGAACCTAAATCGTGCCTCCATAGCATCCAAGTACACTGCTTGGGCTCCTCTGTCCAACTCATCTGAAACCATGCACATCATTGTCTTCAATGCGGTCGAACTAGCAACATACATATGCATGATGTCTGCACTTATGGGCAAGTTTGGGCTAGTGGCAGTGCACATCAACTCGTTGAAGTAGGAGTCAAGCTCTAGTCAAACATGTACCTTTGTCTTTGCCTGGGTGAGAGTCCCAATAGTTGGGATCGCATGTGCATTCACCACAACATCCATACCCTTGAATACACGTGCATGGGAAGCCTGTATACTAGTGATGAGCTGAAGGAGCTCTTCATAGTTCTTGATTTGACTCTGGATACGTTTCTTTAGCTCGACCACTCTAGACTTCATCATCTTAGGCAAGTGAAGTGGGGCTCCCTTGTCTCTCATCATCCATGTTTGTATGTAATCAACAGCAGCATGCAATTTCACCAAGATAGTGCTTTTATAGCACAACGTTGTTGCCATTCATTAAGATGGACAACTGCCTTATGCACGATACCAAAATTGGAATACAACACTCGCATAACTGTGTCAAGGGAAAATACTTATCCTAGTATTGCCTTCTTTAGTTCACCTCAAGTGGATGCTATCACCAACTCTCCTCCTTGCTTGGTCGTTTGTAGTTCCTTAGCCATTCGCTCATTCTGAGCTATGAGAAAGTGAACACTCAAGCTACTAGCTTTGACATACACTTTGGCAGCATCGACAAAGGCTACTGGATGTTTGCACACGTCAGACACAATCACTCATTCCTCAACTTGTGTAGGAGATGTATGATCATCTATAGTTGACACTCTGTGAGACTGCACAACTCTATGTTGAGACTCGTCAAATGAGATGTTCTGCATCTCTCCTTCCAGCTAATCTCCAAGGATCCCAATGCCTCCTTGGTCACTTGATACTTGCTCACCTTCTGGATGCGGTGAAGTGGGTAAGTTGACCCCTTGGTGATGAGGCATAAGGTTGATGTCCTGTTCTAATTCTTGTTGCCCCATATCCGTTTCCAACTGTTGAAGTTCTTGCTCTATCTCATGAGTGAAATACTGCTCGTGCGATGGTTCACCCTGTCTGCCTGATGCCAGTTGTTCTGATGAGTCCACTACCTGTACAAGATTTGTTTCATCCATTTGCACATGTTGTGCCCCCTTATGTACCTTTTTTCTACACTTCCCTCTCCTTTTTGCGCAGCTCTTGTTCATTCCAGAGTTTCTCCTTCAACTTATGCAACTCCTACTCCATTTCCTCAATTCTTCTCTTCTCCCTTTACCTTTGCATGATTCGCTTGTCGGGTTGTTTCCTCTTTGCCTCTATACCCATAGTTGCTTTCTCCACAAGTGGATTTTCTTAGAACCTGTAGCTTTGCTCTTCCTCCATGCAATCGACAATATTCCTCTCACCCTTGTCGCGCACTAATATGCTTACTTTTGCTGCTTCTAGTGATCTCCGAGATGTTGCTTCACGTTGCTTCACTAACAATTCCATAGCGAAGGCAACCTATTCATTGGGTCTGGAGAAGTCGTAATAATATCTCTATGGGTCCTCATGTACCCAATGACATGCCCTGTGGATCCAGTTAAACTGTACTCTCACACAGTGATATTTCACAAGACAATGTGGGTCATACAGATTGTAACTACGGAGGATGAATGGATACTTACTCATCTGTTCTACTTCGACATCTGCTTGCTTGAAACTCTGGATCTCGTATAACCCAATCTGCAATGAAAGAGCGGGCCAAGGTGCCTTATTCTTCCAATGTAGTCTAACTGTCAATCTTGTCTAGATGTGATATGCTACTTCCTGCATGACTAGTATGTCCAAGGAAAACTTGGGTGGAACATCTGGAAGCTTCTCTACACTATACATTCATAGGAAGGTGCTAGAGGGTCAGGCATACCAATCAACAATGTCTATTATTGCCTCCATTTTTGCCTTTGACATGCAGAGTGGATCGTATTCGGATATCATCTTGTAAATTGGGGTGATAATATGATCAAACAATCATGTGATAACTCCTATGAAGTTGCATTCAGACAACAATTTACAATACGTGTTCACAATAGTCTCCATTGATGACCATGCCCACTTCAAGCCCGAGAACTCCTATCGGGCACAAATTGCATCCAAGATGTAGGCGGACATGTAGATTTTTGCTTTCATACCTTCGAGCGACTGTCGAGCCCTTGTTACCTATTCCTTAAGCTGATGAGACAACATGTCAGACTAGTTACATGGTTTTCCTTCTTTGGCCAATTGGTCCAATGCAATCACCCAACTTTGTGGGAAGGTTTCTGTGCTTTATTGGCCACACAGTCAGCATGCCAATATGACCAATTGTTGATATGTCTTTCGAAGTATCTTTTTCTTGTAGATCTGGTTGGGTATCATCCTGAATCTAGACAGCTCCTTTAACCAATTCTTCAAGATGTCTCTGGAGTTGGCATTGCTGCTGAGTATGTTGTAAGGAGTCTCCATGATAGTCACAAACTCCAAAATCTAATACATATCATCATAATCGTGTGCCCATAAGGTTGCAATCTTCATCCCACAATCACTGCTCAAATTCATTGTCTCAGGATCTGTGTTCCAAACAATCTGGTGTATCATGGTTTCACATGGGAACGCAAGGCATATGTATGCAATCCGATACAAGCTGGACTTGTGAATGTTCATGTATACTTGGAGGTCCTCGAGGTCTTCCCCAAAGGTGCCTCAAATGCATCATGGACCTCTTGCCATTTCATCTTGATGCCCTTGTCTAGAAACAACTTGGTATCTTCATAGATTAGTAGACATGCGGACACTCACTCAATTGCTACTCTAGTTGCACTTCCGCCAGTGTCCTTTGATCCTACTCTCTTGGAGGCCATTGATCCTATACTGCTAAGAGATGGATGAATACTTGAAAGATATGGAGACATGGCAAGAAATCTATCAGCGAAAACCAAAGCAAATTTGGGGAATGAGATAACACATACTCGAGGAAAGACTGGAAAGGATTGCACAATTTCTTTTGGGAGGCTGGGAGACTGGCTACCAGACTTGCAAAAAAAGTATTATGCACTATCTAGGGAGGCTGACTAGCTGCTGGATATTTTCAATGAGCAATCGACGCTGGCTGCTGACTGTTGGAATTGCGTAATGCACAATTCTAGCTAGCAATGACTACAGGCTCAGTCACTGCATTGTGCAATTTTCTGGGTCAGCAGTCATTGTCCCCCATAAAAGTGCAAAGCAAGCCTAGAGGATAGTCACTGGGTAGAAATTAGCATTTATGGAGAGGAAGACAGAGCCTTCCTTCTCCGAATTGCACAATGCTGTCTTGGTGAGGTAGAGTCTGGGCCAAGGCTGGCCAGACTTGCCAACAGGCAACTAAAAGAAAACATGAAAGTGAATGCATGGTGATACTAAGTGTAAGCAGAAGTGACTAACCATGCATGCAAACATTGAATGAAATATTCAGCAAACAGAACAACATTCATGTGGGTGAAGGAAGTCGCTGAATCGGCGATCGTTCGTGCAAAATAGTTTCATGCATGTGATAGTAGTGAGATAGCAATGAAAACTCAAATGGTTCTAGTACAAGCTAGTATGCATGTAAGCGACAATAAGAATTCAACAAATCAAGAAAACAACACTCACACAAGCGAAAACACAAAAAATGACAGAAACGTTGAAAAAGACAAGTTGAGACCACTTACCCGTGAATAGCTGAGCCGGATGTGTCGAAGAGTCCTAGATTTTTCGTGGGATGTCAAAGCTCCAAGATCGATGTGAAAGGATGAGCTCTGATGTGTCAAATAAATAAGTTTGGGCTCATGAAGGGCATGCCACAAATCTAGGAAAAAGTGACACTTGGAGGAAATATTCTAAACCGATATTTGCATGTAACCTCCATCTGCTAAAAATAGCTCCGTGAATCAAGGGATGGTTTTTGCATGTTTCCTTTTTCTATTCCTAGAAAAAGCAAGCCATGCATGCAAGTCAAGTTTCCTTGTTCTCAGGTGGAACTCATCAACTTAACTGCACATGCAAGAGGCTACTCAACTGCTAGGAGAAAATGCACATTTCTGGAAGGGAGTTGGGTTGGCTTCCTAGGAGATTTGTGCAGTTTCTAGGCAGAGCAGCTGACTGTTGCCTAGGATTGCACAATTCCTGGGCTGAGCAACCCTGCTGGGAAGAATTGCGCAATTTTGTGGATGAATCCTGATTAGCAGAATTCCGCAATTTTCTGGATGAAGCCTGACTGGAAGAACTTTGCAATTCTGGAGCCTAGCAGGCTGCCAGACAGAATTGCGCAATTTCTAGAGGGAAGGCTAGTTTCCCTCTAGAATTACACAATTTCTTAGGGGAGATGATTAGCCTGCAGCTGGACCAAGTCTGGAGGAAGAACCTATGAGGGGAATGCGTCAAGCTTTGATAGAGAGGTTGTCTTTCTGCAAGAAAAATTACTTAATCTTATGTACTTGACGAAGCAAGACATGGTGCTGTGAAAAGTTGATAGGGAGGCTCCAAAACAAGGCTAAGGAAAAATTTTGGAGGGTGGTTGTAGCTGCTACAACACTTGGTGACACACTTGTAGAAATCTAGCTCTCTAAATGGACCTTGTTCATGAAAAGAAAGTCTAACAGCTCTGGAAATATTGTTCAGTTCTTAGTTCTTCTTGGTTTCACACTAGCTTGATTGTAATATGTAGCATTTGCCAAAATCATAGTCGATTGAAACACATTCCAAGCCAAGGAAACACAGTTGTTCTGATTGGGGTCAAGGAGTGTATTGGTGCACAAGTAGTATAGTCGTCAGAGCCTTAGTTTCATCTCCAGTGTTTCTCTATTGCCAGCAGGCATGGTCAGTACCCTGGTGGAGTTACTTGCATCACCTCTCTGCGCAAGAAGCCTTTCTCTTCTTTCACCTTATTCATTTTTCATTTTTTAATTTTTTCACTTTTCATTTTTTTCAGCTGTGCATAACACTTATTCATTTCAGAGGAAGAAGAGGGATCCCAACATATTGAGAGCATAAGAGGTTGTTCATGTAGAGAAGTAGTTTATTATATCTCTAACTTGCCTATTAATGTTTTCACCCTCACCTTAATCTATTTGGCTAAGCCTACAAGGGTTAACCCAAAAACAACTGACTAGAGTAAGTGACACTAGTTAGCGCACAAACATTGTGTTTTCTATAAGGTTCACTTCGAGCAATACATATTTTCCGTTGACGTATCATGTACTAAAAGTAACAAGTTCTTCATACAGAGGTAGCATGACAGATAACCAAGTAGTGATCGATGCAAAAGGCCTCTTATACTTTACCCAACTTGTTTCAAGAGTCATACATGGTTTCATGTGAAACTAACCTACGAACAAAAACAAGCAAATAAACAAGCAACAAAGCAAAGAAGAAGCATAAGCAAAAGTGAAAGAAAATCAAGTAAGAAAACAAGCAAGCAGACAAACAAACAAACAAACAAAGTAAGCAAATAGACATGCGAGCAAACAATTGAAAGCAAACACTACTCCTACTCCTAAACTAATGGTGCATGGGCTTGATCACGTGAAGTGATATTTCCAATACAAGCACCGGCGCATTGGTTGACTCATGTTCGTGAAGGATTGGTACGCAAGCAACCCGGTTGTGTGAACCAACAAGAAAGAAAGATATAACAATGAATATAGTCACACTTCATGTTTCTCAGTGTCCACAAGACATAAGCGAATGCAAGTACATAAAAAGTAGGCCATGGAATTATCACAGTGTTGTGCAACACTATGTGCAACTTTGAAGCATATTCACACTCTTGACTGTGAGATGCAAGAAAACAAAAGAAACAAAGATAACTTGCATCGTGCACACATGTTTGCAATGTAAGATTCCTCCAATGCATGAGCGATAGGATCGTGTAGTGCAATTGAAGGAAGCATGATCTGTGAGTGAGATTGATCATCAATGCATATAGATGAGTGATGAGGAGCCTCGGGTGGTTGAACAATTTCATGATCAGAAGTGAAACCAACCTCAGGACATTGAGGGCTTGAAATAACCATCAGCTCGCCTGAAGTGCCTCGACAGTCTTGGGTGTTTCCTCTTCGTTTTCAGATAGATCATCATAAACGGTGGCTACGAAAAATCAACTATGATATAATCATGATCATGATAGAATATGGCAGTAAATAGATCTCAACAGCCACGATCAAAAAAATCAATGATTTCATTGGCATCCTCATGATCTAATAAATCAAACAGAGGGGCAGATGGAAAGCGAAAAAATTCATCCTCTATGTTTCTAGAAAAGGCAGATGAAAGATCAAGTGGATATTGAATGAATAACTCATCCTCTCCATTGTCGGATGATGGAATAACATCCGGTTTGTCTTGTGATTGATCAACAATGGGTGCATCCATAGATGAAGATACACATGCTAAATCATGGATGGAATGTTCACCAAAGATTTCAGTGAAGAATGGAGGGGCCTCGGATGGAAGGGCGTCATCCTTCACGGAGTGTGGATGCTCAAGCTCCCAGTCTTACTCTTCACGAATGACTTGAGCGCATGTTGGTTGTGAAACACAAAATATATCAGTGGCTTGTTCCTCGTTCACAACAAGTGTAGAGGTTGGAATGGAAGAAAACAAGACAATATCATCCGAAGGAACAACCGAGTGCGAAGACGCAGGTTGTAAGTAAACAGATTCATACATACATACATACATAGTTATACATGCATGTGTAAGTAAACAGATACATATATCATTTAGGGTAAACTAGATAGCATAGAATACAATACAACATATGCATGAAACGTGCTAGCTCCTTTTATATTAATAAGTGTAAGTTCCATTCATACAATACATGCATGTCCAACCACTAGTTTGGACTGCGAAACATTGCAGTCACAACGATTTCTCCTCCAAAGAGATACACTAGATTTGCATAGTGTAGAAGCCAAAGCTCATTACAATACTATCCAAGATCTCTTTAAGATAGTCCTATCGGAAGCTTGGCTGACCAAAAGCCTTTACAATGAGTTATGAGGGACTATTTATAGCAAAGGGTGGGGTTACCCTTGACATTCTCCTTTGTGACAGTTCATGTACCCTCATGACTCTTCATCTACTCCATGACTGTTACATCTAACTATCGACACTTGAATTACACTTGCAAAGACGTTATATTACAATGCACATGTACCCATGTGCGACAAAATGGCTTGAGCAAGCCATGTTAGGCATCACAGTGACTTAGACAACCATGGAAGTCAAACTCTTCAACATCCTCGCAATGATCAACAGTAGTGTACTGATGCCAAGATTGGTAGTCTGCAATGGTTTCCGTGTGCTCCAAGGTTACATCTTTCTAGAACCTGACTCTTACCTCCATAACATCCGGGTACACTACTCAGGCTCCTCTATCGAGCTCATCTTAAAGCATGTACATCATTTTCTTCAATGCGGCTGCACCAGCAACATACTTTGGCATGATGTCTGCACTGATGGGCAAGTATGGGCTGGTGGCAATGTGCATCAACCCGTCAAAGTACGAGTCAAGCACTAGTCAGACCTGTGCCTATGTCTTCACCTAGGTGAGAGTCCCAATAGATGGGTCACATGTGCATGCACCACAACATCCATACTCTTGAATACATGTCCATGGGAAGCCTGTATACTAGTGATGAGTTGTGGGAGCTCTTCATAGTTCCGGATCTGACTCTGGATATGTACCTTCAGCTCGACCTCTCTGGGATTGATCATTTTAAGCAAGTGAAGCGAGGCTCCCTTGTATCTCATCGTCCATGTTTGCATGTAATCAATAGCAACATGCAATTTCACTAAGGTACGTGCTCTTCTAGCACATCGCTGCTGCCATACATTGAGATGGATGAATGCCTTATGTAGGGTACCAAACTTGGAATACAACTCTCGCATAACTGTGTCAAGGGACAATACATCACCTAGTAATTCCTTCTTCAGTTTAGCTCGGGCAGACGCTGTCACCAACTCTCCTCCTTGCTTGATCATCTATAGTTCCTTAGCCATTCACAAATTCTAAGCTATCAGAAAGCGAACACTCAAGCTAAAGGCTTCGACAGACACTCTGGTAGCATTAGCCAAGGGTGCTAGATGTTTGTGCATTTCATACACGATCACTCGTTCCTCAACTTGCATAGGAGATGTATGCTTATCTGGAGTTGACACTCTATGAGACTACACAAATTTATGTTGAGACTCATCGAATGAGATGTTATGCATCTCTCCTTCCAGCTAATCTCCAAGGATCTCATTGCCTCCTTCATTGCTTGAGACTTGATCATCTTATCGATGCGGTGAAGCGATTAATTCGACTCCTTGGTGATGAGGCATAAGGTTGATGTCCTGTTCCAATCCTTGTTGCTCCATATCCATATCCAACCATTGAAGTGCTTTCTCTATCTTACGTGTGAATTCCTGCTCCTATGATAGTTCACCTTGTTTACCTGATGCTATATGTTCTAATGAGTCCACTACCTGTACAGGAGTTGTTTCATCCGTTTGAACATGTTACGCCCCCTACTGTACACGTTTCTACTACGCTTCCCTCTCCTGTTTGCACAACTCTTGTTCCTTCTGGAGTTTCTCCTTCAACTTATGAAACTCCTTATCTGTTTCCTCCATTCTTATCTTCTCCTTCTACCTCTACACGATTTTCTTGTCGTGTTGTTGCCTCTTTGCCTCTATATCCATAGCTTCTTTCTCCACAAGTGGATCTACTCAGAACTTGCAGCTTTGCTCATCCTCCATACAATAGAAAATCTTCCTCTTGCCCTTGTCACGCACTGGTATGCTTACTTTTGCTACTTCTGGTGCTCTCTAATATGCTGCTTCACTAACCATTCCACAGTGAAGCCAACCTATTCATTAGGTCTGCAAAATTTGTAATAATATCTCCATGGGTCCTCCTCCTCCCAATGACATGCCCCGTGGAACCAGCTGAACTGTACTCTCGTGTAGTGATCTTTCACAATACTATGTGGGTCATATGGATTGTAACTATGGAGGTCGAATGGATACTTCTTCATCTGTTCTACTTCAGCATCCACTTTCTTGAAACCCTGGATCTCGTATAACCCAATCCACAATGGAAGAGCAGGCCAAGGTGCCTTTTTTCTTTTGGTGCAATCGAGCTGTCAATCCTGTCGAGATGTGATATGCTACTTCTTGCATGATAATTATCTCCAAGGAAAACTTCGGTAGCTCTGTGTTGTACATTCGTAGGAAGGTGCCAGAGGGTGAGGCATAACAATCAACAATGTCTATTATTGCCTCCAATGCTTCCTTCGACATGCAGGGTGGATCCTGTTCGAATATCATCTTGTAAATCAGTGTCATAAAATGATTAGATAGTCGTGTGATAACTCCTCTGAAGTTGCATTTAAACAACAACTTACAATAAGTGTTCACAACAGTCTCCACCGGTGACCATGCCCACTTCAATCCCGGGAACTCTTATTGGGCACAAATTTCATCCAAGATGTAGGCGACATGTAGATTTCTACTTTCATACCTTCAAGTGACTGTCGAGCCCTTGTTACCTATTCCTTCAGCTGATGAGCCAACATGCCAGGACAGTTACATGGTTTTCCTTCTCTCCCTAGTTGGTCCAGTGCAATGAGCCAACTCTGTGGGAAGGATTCCCTTCTTTTTTGGCCACACAGTCAACATGCAAATATGACCAAGTACTGATATGACTTCTGCAGTATCTTCATCTTGTAGATTTGCTTGGGTCTCATCCTAAATCTACCCAACTCCTTTAACCAATTCCTCAAAATGTCTCTGGAGTTGGCATTACTACTGATTATGTTGACGGGAGTCTCCATGATAGTCACGAGCTCTAACATCTGACACATCTCATCATAATCCTATGCCTGGAAGGTTGCAATCTTTGTCCCACTGATACTGCTCAAATTCATTGTCTCAGGATCTATGTTTGAGACGATCCAGCGTATCATGTCCACACATTGGAACGTGGGATATTTGCATGCAATCTGATACAAGTCGGACTTGTGAATGTTCACATATACTTGGAGGTCCTCGAGGTCTTCCCCAAAAATTCCTCCAAATGCATCATTGGTCTCTTTCCATTTGAGCTTGATGTCCTTCTCTAGAAACAAGTTGGTATCTTCATAGATCAGTAGGCATGCAGACACTTGCTCAACTGTTGCTCTAGTTGCACTTCCGTCGATGTCCTTTGATCCTTCTCTCTTGGAGGCCATTGATCCTGTACTGCTAAGAGGCATATGAACACCTGAAATATTAGGAGACAAAACAACATGCATGGCAAGAAATCTGTCGGTGAAAACGAAAACAAATTAGGGGAATGACATAACACATACCTGGGGAAAGACTAGAAAAGATTGCACAATTTCTTCTAGGAGGCTGGGAGACTATCTACCAAACTTGCACAAAAAGAAGTCTCAACTATTTGGGGGGGTTGACTAGCTGCTATATTTGCACAATGCGCAATCCAGGCTGACTGTTGAGTGCTGGAATCACATAATGCATAATTATATCTGGCAATGACTATAGGCTCAGTGAATGCATTGCACAATTTTATGGGCCAACAATCATTGTCCCTCATAAATGCACAAAGAAATCCTAGAGGGAAGTCATTAGGAAGAAATGTGCATTTCTGAAGAGGAAGATAGAGCCTTCCTTCTCTGGATTGTGCAATGTTGTCTTGGTGAGGCAGAGTCCGGGCCAAGGCTAGCTAGACTTGCCAATGGAAAATTGAAAGAAAATGTCAAAGTGAATGCATGGTGGTACTGAGTGTAAGAAGAAGTGACTGATCGTGCATGCCAAAATTTAATGAAAGATTCAACAAACAGAACAACATGCATGTGGGTGAAGCGAGTCGCCAAATCTGCGATCATTCATGCAAAACAATTTCATGCATGTAACAGCAGTGAGATAGCAACAAAAACTGAAACGGTGCTAATACAAGCTAGTATGCATGTAAACGATAACAAGATTTCAAACAAATCAAGCAAACAACACTCACACAAGCAAAAACACAAAAAGCGATAGAAATGCTGAAAAAGACAAGTTGAGACCACTTACTCATGAATAGTTGAGCCAGATGTGTCAAAGAGTCTTGGATATGTTGTGGGATGTCAAAGCTTGAAGATCAATGTGAAAGAATGAGCTCTGATGCATCGAATAAATAATTTTGGGCTCACAGCACACATGCCACAAATCTAAGAAAAAGCCACACTTGGAGGAAAGATTTTAAAACAACCTTCGCATGTAACCTCCAGCTGCTAAAAATTTCTCCCTAAATCAATGGATGCTTTTTGCATGTTGCCTTTTTCTCTTCCAAGAAAAAGCAAGCCATGAATGAAAGCCAAGTCTACTTGGTCTTGGGTGGAACTGGTCAACCCAACTGCACATGCAAGTGGCTGCTCAACTCCTATGAGAAAATGTGCATTTCTGGATTGGAGCTAGGTTGGTTGCCTAGGATATTTGCAAAATTTCTAGGCAGAGCAGTTGACTGCTGCCCACGATTACGCAATTTCTGGGTTGAGCAACCCTGCTGGGAAGAATTACAAAATTTTTTGGATGAAGCCTGACTAGCAGAATTGCGCAATTCTGGAGCCCAACAGACTACCAAATAGAACTGCGCAATTTCTAGAGGGAAGGTTGGTTTCCCTCCAGAATTGCACAATTTCTCTGGGGAGCTACTAAGCCTGCAACTCAACCAAGTCCAGATGAAAAACCTGTGAGGGTAATGCATCAGGCTTTGATAGACAGGCTGTCTTTCTACAAGAAAATTACCAAATCTTGTGTGCTTGACAAAGCAAGACATTATGTTGTGAAAGGTTGGTACGGAGGCTCCAAAACGAGGCTAAGGTAAAATTTTAGAGAGTGGTTGTAGCCGCTACAACAACATCACAACGTAAATGAACTTAAATCATATATAGAATTTGATGCACAAATTTCTTATTACTAATGTGATTTATTCAGATATAATAAAATTCCTCTCACCTCATTAATCCTCTCATTTAAATTTTTTAAAAAGAACAACACTACAATGTTTGAATTCCAACCTTGCATAAAAAGAGACTTGACAGAGATTCTGATATTCAGATTGCAACCCTACATCAATAGGAGAACTCCTAACAAATTAACTAGCACAACCACATTAATAAATGTGGTTGATATAGGTCGTTGATGTCAACTTAATATATGTTATATTATAAACTTAATATGCTAGATTAATCTATTAATACATAAAATCTAAGATTAATATCAAAAACCCTAAGATTATAAACTCTAATATATTATTATACATATCAAGGATTAATATTATAAACCCAAGGGAATAATATTAAACCAACGGGATTAATATTATAAAGTCAAGGAATTGTAAGCCCAAGGGATTATTAATATTATAAACTCAAGGATTTAAGAAATAAATGGAATTAATATTATAAACCAAAAGGAAAATTACACCAAGGAATTAATAAAACAAAGGATTAATAGACCCAAGGAATTAATATTAAAAAATATAAGGGAATAATAATAAACCAAAGGAATTAATATTAAAAACCCAAGGGATTATTAATATTACAATCCAAAGAAATCAATAAACCCAACACATTAATATTAAAACCCTTGGGATTAATATTAGAAACCAAAGAGATTATTAATATTGCAAACCCAAACATTAATATACATGGGATTTAATATTATTCCCTTGGGTTTATAATATCAATCCCTTGGGTTTTTAGTATTAATCCAAAAAACTCAAATATTATAAACCCTAATATATTATTATACATATGAGGGATTAATATTATAAGCCCTAAAATAAACATGGTTGACCATGCTTGATTTTCATATTGAAAAAATCCTTGTCACAATGCAACGTTAGACCATGATTGACCATGATTGTTTTTTATATTGAGACAATCTTTGTCATAATGCGACATTGAACCATGATTGATTTTCATATTGAGACAATGCGATATTGGACTATAGTTGACCATAATTGACCATGATTAATTTTATAAAACATGGTTGACCATGGTTGACCATGATTGACCATGGTTGACCATGTTTGTCCATGGTTTACCATGATTGATATTATAAATCAAAGAAAATAATAAACCTAAGGGAATAATAATATATGTAAGGGAATAATATTAAACCGTAGGAATATGAACCCTCAAGAGATTATTATTATTACAAACCCAAGCGTTAATATTCCTAGGGTTTTATATTATTCCCTTGGGTTTATAATATCAATCCCTTGGGTTTATCTAACACCCCCTCGCAGGTCTACCCATAGTAACTATGCCAACCAGGGTAAACATGAGGAGAGATTCTGCTATGATAATATTTGACCTCCTATGTCACCTTAAGGAAGTGGAATCGACAAAACATCGCATATATTCATCCAACATCATCAACAAAACCCTCAGGGGACAATTCATCCACTGAGACGACCCATCTGTGGGTCCCGCTACTGTTATGGACCTATTAGGCCATAGTCGCTCTCATGCTATTGGTAAGGAAGCGACTAGAAACCCAAATTCACTCTCATAGGCCTGCCTGCTAGTGAATGTGGATCAAAATTTCTAGTTCTATGTTAGTGACACCAAGATTTAAGCCACTTTTCTAGACCAGGATCTTGGCCTCTACCCAGAACTTATTGTATCTTCCAGAATTCATTAAAAACATGATGACCATGTTGATCAATCCAAAATCACCCTCAGGACTATTCCTGAGCATCCCCAACCAGGACAGACGTTCTGTCAAACACTTGGCATCAATGCAACCTACAAGTCTAAGATACAAGATAGAGCATACATGACTAAAACAACTTATGAATCATTACCAAAAGGATGACCTCCTTCTCCATTGAAGTACTACATCATCAATCAGGTCTTACATCCATCAATTTAACAATTACAAGTAAATACCTTAGATAACCATGACATGAACCAGTAATTTAACCATGCTTATAACTAGCATAAAACCATGTAAATATCAAAGATAAGAAAACCATTAAATCCACACATAATTCAGTGAAAAATTAAGATAACTTAGATTTTATTAATCATAGGAAAATCCGACCCGATTCAGGACTTCCATGTACCACCTGACCATAGACATGACTGAACCAAATCTCTCTTTTAGCCAGTCACCCCCGTGTCATATTCTAATAATGAATGTGGGATCTCATAGAACAACCACTCCAAGAACAACCAAGGGAATACAACGGTTAAACCACTTCCACCCTGCCCAAACCGTGATCACACCAAAACCGTGCTCCAATCACAACCGAACAGAACTTGGATTACCATCCGAAATCCATCACTATCCTTTAGGAATTTTCTGTCTCCTTGTCTCTTAGGCTTTACCGCAATCCAAACCTGGATCAATAGGCCCTAAACTAAGACTAGTATCTCAAGCTTTATGACAATCTAAATTTGGATCACTCAGCCCTAAAACAAGACTTCTCCCTCAAGCTTTACCATGTATCCCACCAAAATCGGTTAAGGGATTCCTAGGCCATTGGGAATGAACCTTAAGACCACCTCCGCCCTAGATTCTAAAATCCATTCGGCAATTCCAAAGTTCCAAAACTGAAATAAACATCCCAACATAACATGGCATCCAGAAAAAGTCTAGGCTAGGCTAAAATCCACTATCATAACTTGACAAAACCATGTGAATGACAACAAGAGAACCATACACCAACATGTAAAGGCATGCATGTCCAATTAGCTAGGAAATCAGACACACAAAAGGTTACCTACAAGTATTCCTGCTAAAGATGCATGATCCCACTCTTCCTTCCTTGATCCTTGCCTTCCTTCCTTTCCCTTTGTTTTCCTTTACTTCCTTGATCCAAAGCTAGAGTGCTCCAAGAAACTCTAAGTGGCCAAGAGTGAGAGAGAGAGAGAGAATAATGAGGGAGCTCCAAACTTTCATTGCCCAATCTTAACCGTCAAGACCTGCCAGCTGATCCTCAAAGCCTTTTTATGAATAAGGACTCTATTTTCTTCATTTTACGTTATTTTCCTTCAATTTCCTCTTCACATGTAACCTGTGACCTTTTATCTTCCTTTTATCTTAATTTCCTTTATTTTCATAAATAAATGTGCCAAAAATTCCTTTTCCTTTTCCTTTTAATTCCTTTTCCTTGGACTTTGCCAATTTTCCTTAGCCAAAACACACATCCAGTGATTCCCACTAGGATATATTTTCCCAACATTCATCTTAGAATATGTGTCCCTTACCCATTGTCTTATTTTTCCTTTATTTACTTTTGTTACATGAAATTTTCACTAGGGCCGTTATAGAACCCTCCCCCTTGGGGAACACCATCCTTGCTTTTAAACCACACCAAGACCTCAACAAGACCACTGAAAAGTAAACATATTTCCCATGGATCTTTAAGACTTATCTCGTTGCAATATTTATAATGAAAGCCCTGCTCAAAAGAAAAACATCATGACAACATGACCATATAACAATCATACCACATACTGGAGCTTTATAACACATCTCATTACAATATTTACAATAACCACATATACACATATGCACATTTTCTAAACCAACAAATAAAAGGATACGATGCCCGTATCAATCAACAAGGGAGTCCAGAGGCTCACACCTCCACTCTCAAAGTAATAACAGGATTCACCTCCTTCCCATGAAGTCTAGCATCCACTACCATAGTCACAGCAACATCTAATGTCCAACACTACAACCCTGCTCCACTTGTCCTCTCAGTGGATAATTACCAGCTTATTGTTCCATGGTGTACTCTTAATGTGCATCTAATTCCATATGGAAATGATAACAACCAAAACCAATATATCTGCGACCTTCCCTTCTTTGCTACACAGTCCCTCGGGAAATCAGGTCACCCCCCTCCATGCAGTCACTCACCTTCCAAGTTCCTTGACATCCCCTATCCTGGGTGATCCATCCCTTGGCAAGGCTTCTTCACGTTAGAAGATCAAACAACCAATTCATATACCTGCCTCAAAACCATCATACCAGTGATAACATGCTCATGGTAATCAATGGATACTATTGGGTACCAGTGTCCCACAATGGCCCTACTCCTGAAGTGCTCTACCAACATACCGCTGCATGTTCCAATTTATGTTGTTGATGCTGCCAATTCTTGTAGTCGAATTCAACCACCCAACTAGGCATGTTCATGCATTCCTGTTCCAAGGACATAATTTCCATTAGATTCAAATGAAATGGAAATAACCTGAAATCGTAGCACATATCCACTTAATGTCAAATAAAATCAAGGTTAAGAAGACTCCCTGCATGAAAAGCACTCATTCGTTTGGAATTAGGGTTTCCAAACATAGCCAAAAAAATCTTACCTGATTGCTTTATTTTACCTTTACCCTGCTGCAACTGAGTCTTACTATATTTTGTCACGTCACCCAACTATTCGTTATATAAGCACATCAATTATTACCTCATCACGCTAATACCAAGCATGTGAAACTGGTCACACATGTTAACCACATGTTCTAAAGATAAAAACAATCATATCTACCATTTTGAAATCAACCTTTACTAAGACTAACAATCATGTCATAATCCATAGTCAATTCATAATCATAAGTCATAATACATAATGCTACAACTATCACCTATCATACTCAAGTACATGTCAACTATTTGAAGTCATATGTGTTAGCATAATCATCTTAAAACAAGATCATTTGAACACATACTCATATTATGCAATTAATCATGCATTCAACAATAGATAGATGACACAATCAAACATTCAAGCACCAAATATATGACATAAGCAATCTCGTACCTTACTGTATCTCAAGGGAGGCTATCTTGTCTGCACAATTAAGCTAGTTAGAATGACATAACTTCTCAACACATCAAATTAAAAATAAATAAGATCATGATATCCATAACAATCACTTGCTAACATGTTCACATCTTAACTCATAAACAATCATCATTTATGCATAGAAATCACATATCTATGATCAGTCTAGATTAGTACCACACAATGCAACACAATAAGTCAACTCATACCTGAATGTCATAACCCTAACCATATGTGTAGGCCAATCCAATTTAGCATGATACATATGACGTCAATATTTTAACGAAATAACCCTAATCATAAAGTTACTAGCATATAACAACCATAATCTATATATCATGCTCATCAACAACATATACCCTAATCGTCAAGCTAACTGTCATATAACTACAACAAGTTAACCTATAAAATACTCATCAACAACATACAACATAATCATCAGGAAATCTAACATAAAACATAAATAGCAATGCATACAACTATAGGTTACTATCATTCTTGACTATCCAACACATGTGCATATAACTACACTGATCAACTAACATCTATCATGAATGTAAGCATAACATCAAAATACATGTACACAGACCTAGTGTATATAAACCTAATGGATATAACAATCCTTTACATACATACCTACATGCCAAACATGTAATACCTATATGACGATATACTTTTACCCCAATGTCCAATGCTGCAACCTCATTATGATGCTCTGCATCTCCTTCTCTATCTTAACCAACACATTAGCATCATAACATACCAATATCACCTTGATGAACTAAATTGCATACCATGACTTCAACAGGCATGTTTGGCCTACTATTCATGCATAAATATAAACATTCCATACATGCATGACCACAACCATTACTCCATTGTACATATTGTCTCATGCAACTATCAACCTGCATAAGTAATGCTTAATCAACTACACTTACGCATAACCGCATGTAGTCGAGCATAAGTGATAAATTATTGTAATCAACCTATAAGACTGATGCATGTAATAAAATAACCAAGAATCTAACCTAACATAAATGGATGTAATCAAGCTACATATACTCATGTAACCGATCATATACTCCTGACAATGCAATCCATAAAATCAAGATCAAGTTTCTCATGACAACCTTACTACCATCAAGACCAATCATTATGAAATGCAACAAGCACATGGAATGAAAGTGTAAGAGGCACACATGCAACTAAAATGCATGCATGACCAACACTTCCACCCAAAGAGAGTGCAACCACACTCTGCTACCACTCTGTAACACCCCCTCCTAGGTCTACCCAAAGTAACCATGCAAATTGGGGTAAACATGAGGAGATGCTACTATGATCATATTCAACCTCCTATGTCACCTTAAGGAATTGGAATTAACATAACATCACATACAATCATCCAACATCATTAACAGAATCCTCAAGAGATAATCCAGTCACTCAAACAGCCTGTCACTAGGTCCCACTGTTGTTCTGGACCTCTTAGGCCATAATCACTCTCATGCTATGGGTAAGGGGGTGACTAGAAACCCAAAATCGCTTTCACAAACCTACTTGCCAGTGATTGTGGACCAAAATTGCTAATTTTGTGCGAGCGACCCCAAGATTTAAGCCACTTTTCTAGCTCAGGATCCTAGCCTCTACCCAGAACTTATTGTAACTTCTAGAATTTATTAAAAACATGATAACCATGTTGATCAATAAAAAATAACCCTCAAGGCTAGGCCTGAGCATCCCCAACTGGGACTAAAATCCTATCAAACACTTGGCATCAATGCAACCTACAGATCTAAGATACAAGACATAGCATAAATGACTGAACCAACTTATGAAGCATAACCAGAAGTATCACCTCCTTCTCCATTTAACTATTACATCATCAATTAGGTCTTTCATGCATCCATTTAACAATTACAAGTAAATACCTGAAATAACCATGACATGAACTAATCATTTAACCATGCTTATAACTAGCATAAAACCATGTAAATATGAGAGATAAGACAACCATTAAATACACATATAAATTAGTACAAAAGTAAGAGAACTTAGCTTATATTAATCATAGGAAAATTCGACCAGGTTTGGGACTTCTGTGTACCACCCGGCCATAGACATGGTTGAACCAAATCTCTCTTTGAGCCAGTCACCCCCATGCCATATGAATGTGGGATCTCATAGAACAATCAATCCAAGAACAACCAAGGGAATCCAGAGGTTAAACCACCTCCACCCTCACCGAACCGTGATCACACCAAAACCAGTGCTCTGATCACAACCGAACAGAACTTGGATTTCCATCCAGAATACATTACTATCCTTGAGGAATTTTCCATCTCCTTGTCTCTCAGGCTTTATTGCAATCCAAACTTGGATCACTAGGCCCTAAACTGAGACCAGTCTCTCAGGCTTTACCACAATCCAAATCCATATTACTAGGTCATAAACCGATACATCTCCCTCATGATTTACCATGTATCCTACCAAAACCGGTCAAGGGATTCCCAGGCCTTTGGGAATGAACCTTGATACCACCTCCTCCCAAGATTCTGAAATCCATCCGGCAATTTCAATGTTCCAAAACCGAAATAAACATTCCAACATACCTTGGCATCTAGAAAAAGGATACACTAGGCTGAAATCCACTATCATAACCCGACAAAACCATGCCACCAACAGCAAGAGAACCATACACCAACATGCAAAGCCATGCATGTCCAAATCAGCTAGGAAATCACACATGTAAAAGGTTACTTGCAAGTATTCTTGTTGAAGTTGCTTGATCATGCTCTTCCTTCCTTGATCCTTGCTTTCATTCCTTTCCCTTTTCTTTCTTTTCCTTCCCTGATCCAAAGCTAGAGTGCTCCAAGAAAACTCTAAGTGACCAAGAGTGAGAGAGAGAGAGAGAATGATGAGAGAGCTCTAAACTTTCACTAACCAAGCTTACACTGTCTAAGACCTACCAACTAATCCTCATAAGACTGTTTATGAATAAGGCATCTATTTTCTTCATTTTCAATTATTTTCCTTCAATTGCCTCCTCAGATTGTCACAATTCAACGTTGGACCATGGTTGACCATGATTGATTTTCATATCGAGACAATTTTTTCCATAATGTGACGTTGAACCATGGTTGACCATAGTTGATTTTCATTTTGAGACAATATTTCTCACTATGTGACATCGAACTATGGTTGATCATTATTGATCATGGTTGACTATAATTGATTTTATGAAACATGGTTGAGCATAGTTGACCATGATTTCTATTATAAACAAAGGTGAATAATAAACCCAAGGGATTAGTACCGAAAACCCAAGGGAATAATATTAAATCTTAGGAATATGAACCCTTAGATTAATCAACCCAAGGGATTGACATTCTAAAACCAATGGATTGATATTTTAAATACAAGGGAATAATAACCTAAGGGAATAATATTAAACCATAAGAATATGAACCCTTATATTAATAAACCTAAGGGATTGATATTATAAAGCCATGAAAATAATAAACACAAGGGATTAATACTAAAATACCAAGGGATTATGAACCTAACAGAATAATATTAAACCCAAGGGATTAATATTATTAACCCAAGGTATGTAAACCTTAAGATAAATATTATAAACCTTAAAATAAGCATGGTTGACCATGGTTCATTTTCATATTGAGATAATCCTTATCACAATGTGACGTTGGACCATGCTTGACCATGAATGGTTTTCATATCGAGACAATATTTGTCACAATGCGATGTTGGACAATGGTTGATCATGTTTGATTTTCATATTGAACAATCTTTGTCACAATGTGACGTTGCACCATGGTTGACCATGATTGATCTTGATAAATCATTGTTGACCATGTTTGACCATTATTGACCATAGTTAACCATGTTTGATCATTATTGACCATAGTTGACCATGATTGATATTATAAACCCAAGGGAATAATAAACCCAAGGGATCAATACTAAAAACCCAAGGGATTATAAACCTAAGGGAATAATATTATACCCAAAGGGAATAATACAAACCAAAGGTATATAAACCCTAAGATAAATATTATAAACCCTTACATAAACATGATAGACCATGGTTGACCATGGTTGCCCATGATTGATATTATAAACCTAAGGGAATAATAAACCCAAGGGAAAAATACTAAAAAGCCAACAGATTATAAACCCCAAGTAAAAATATTAAACCCAAGGGAATAATATAAACTCTAAGATAAATATTATAAACCCTTGAATAAACATGGTTGACCAAGTTTGACCGTGGTTTATTTTTGTATTGAGACAATCTTTGTCATAATGTGACATTTAGCCATGCTCGACCATGATTGAACCATTATATTAACAAACCCTTTGATCTTCACAATGCAATGTTGGACCATGGTTGACCATGATTGATTTTCACATTGAAACTACCTTTTTCACAATGTGACATTGGACCATGGTGGATTTTCATATTGAGACAATCTTTGTCATAATGCGTCTTTGGAGCATGGTTGGCCATGATAGCTTTTATAAAACATGGTTGACCATGATTGATATTATGAACCCAAGTGAATAATAAACCCAAGGGATTAATACTAAAAACCCAAGGGATTAATATTAAAACCCCTAGGGATTATGAACGCAATGGAATAATATTAAACCCAAGGCATTAATATTATAAACCATATAAACCCTAAGATAAATATTATAAGTTACTTTAAAATAAACATGGTTGATATTCATATTGAGACAATCCTTGTCACAATGCAATGTTGGACCATGATTGACCATGAATGATTTTCATATCGAGACAATCTTTGTGAGAATGCGACATCGGAACATGGTTTACCATGGTTGATTTTCATATTGACACAATCTTTGCCACAATGCATTGTTGGAGCCCCGTTGACCATGATTGACCATGGTTGATTGTGATAAACCACGGTTGAAATATTAATCTAAGGGTTTATAATATTAACCCTAGGGTTTATTAGCCACCTGAGTTTATTATTCGTTTGTGTTTATAATATCAATCCCTTGGGTTTCAATATTAATCCCTTGGTTTTTTAATAATTATCCCATGGGTTTAGTATTGATCCTAGGGTTTAATGTTAATCCCTTGGGCTTATAATCCCTTAGGTTTTTAATATTAATTCCTTGGGTTTATAATATTAAACCCAAGTTTTATAAAATTAATCTTAGGGTTTGATGTTTATTTTGGGGTTTATTGCTAGTGATATAACAATCCCTTGAGTTTGTTGCTAACACCTAATTGTTGAATATAAAAATTGGTTAATGTTTTTTTTAATTATAATATTAATGAAGTAGTCAAATAAAATAAATAAGTAATTTTTCCATTTAAAGCAGTATGTTTAATAATATTAATTAAATTAATCAAAATGGTATTTTTAAATTTGAATTTTTTCTAGAAAATATTTATAAAATTTTAAAATTGAAAATAATAAGAATATATATTTTAACAATTATAAATAAATATAAATAGATATGAACTTCTAACAAATAATATAGTCATGTCTTTAAAAATAAAAGTGTTTTTAATATTATATTTAGAAAATAAGTTACAAATATTTATGGGAAAGATATATTACAAAGAGAAATTAGTGTTATAATTGCATATGAAGATATACATTTTGAGTGGGCATAATGGTTAAGATCATGTGTTTCCTCCTAAGAGATCACAGGTTCAAAACCAAAGGGAAGTAGAGTATGTATGCCTTCGACTTGGTAGTTACATTGTTGTGCGAAGGTGGGTCCCTTGTCCCACAAACAAGGGGGTCTCATACACCAATTTGGTGTCTCGCTTGGTCGTCGTCTTAAAATTGCATAATAAATAATAATAATAATATATTTATTAATTCCTTGGATTTATTGATGGTGACATTGATTGTTGAATATGATAATTAGTTATATTATTTTATTTTAAATTATAATATCAAAGAAATAGTCCAACAAAAAAGAGATAAGTAATTTTTACACATAAAGTATTATGTTTAATAAGATTAATTAAGGCAGTGTTTTTTAAATTGAATGGCTTCATTTAGCTTTTTTTTTGTAAAACTATATTTATAAAATTTTGAAATTGAAAAATCAAATTAATGTATTTTAAAGGAAAATAATAATAAATATATTTGTTAGTAATTATAAATAAATACAAAAATAGTTTTTGTGTTTTTAAATTAGAAAGGATTTTTTTAATCTTATATTTCAAAAAAAAATATTTATAAATATTTATGGAAGAGATATATTACAAATAGAGATCAATTTTATAATTGTATATGAAGATATAAAATTTATTAATTCCTGGATTTATTTGATGGTGACATTGAGTAGTGAATATGAGAATTAGTATAATTTATTTATTTATTTTAAATTATAATATTAATAAAATAATCCAATAAAATGGCCAGGTAATTTTTCTAATTCAAATATTATGTTTAATAAGATTAATTAAATTAAGAACGCTCTTGTCACTTAGTTTAGAACGCTCAATTCTATTTAATGAGTTAAAGTTAAATTTTCTTGTATTTATTCCTAAAAAGTAAGAGTCTACCTTAATTAAATCAAGTTAAGGGCATGAAGTTCAATTGTATGAACTGATTCCTAAATTTTAGGAGCATAGGTTGGGTTAATTTTAGTTGTAATCAGTTAAACTAGTTCTAATTTTTAATAGAAATAGTTGGTGGTCAGTTAAGTAGTGGGACATCAGCTTAACTCATAGATCATCTAGTTAAGTGATCAATAAGCTAAAAATTAGCTCATGCACGCAAAGAATATGAGTTTCGCAGTTGTGGTAGAGCTTCCAAGGTAGCTTACCTGCAATTGTAAATTAGTTGGGTATACAAGTGTTGCATGAGTTCAAGTGGTCAACCCTGAGGAATTACACAAGCATTTTGGAGGAAATTCCTAATTAATAGTGGCCTATTTCCTCAAGAATTTCTTAAGAAAATAGGGGATTAAGTAAATCGATGGAGCTTTCACAATTACGGCTACCATTGAAGGAAAGTTGGCACAAATGTCGGGACTTTATGTGGTTAGATAAGAATGTGACCCTACTCACGAAGGTTCAAAGATATGCGTGCAGTAAGTACAACAGACAGCAGAACAGTGTGTCGCGGACACCCAAGCTGCACGAGACCTGCTGGATGGACTCCGCACAAAGATCACCACACCAACAGAGTGACTCGGGACGAGTCACGATGATTGTGTTGGGGGCCTATTGGGCATGGGATCCCCCGCATTAAGTTTTGGGGCTTAAGGCCCAAGTTTTGGTCAAATATGGTGTAGAACTTTGTGAAGTACGGGCAAGAAGTACAAATTGTATAATCGAGTCATAGGGTTGTTCACCCTAAGAATTGTAATTTAATTTAAAGAAATGTCGACCTACCCATGGTCCATGGATCATGGGATTGTATAAATAGAGCGAGGTTCTAAGTATAAAGGAAGCTTAGTAGAGAAGAGATAGAATAGAGAGGGCATGGTTACAGCATAGAGTGGAACCTGAAGTGTATTGGGTTGTAGTAGTAGGAAGAGGTTCTGCATCTGAGTGCACAGACGCCTAGGAGAGTCCACAACTGAGTGCGCAGGGCGGTGTCGGGTCTGTACTTGGAATTGACAATTAATAAAGAGAAGTTTATTCTGTGCATCTATCCTTGAATTTGTATTTTGATGTTATACATTACTGTTACTCTATTTATTTACTGTGCGCATTTGCTGAATACTCGTATAAATGCTTATATGTGAGTTTAATCTAAGTAGTCAGCTAACAGAGACTAATTAAGAAATACATGGGTAAATAACATGGGTCGTGTTATGGCTAGAACTGCGCGAAGAGAGTATCACAGGGCGTGGGGTGCCTGCAAGTGCGTGTAGTGCAGTGAGTGCAAAAGTAGGACTGCGTACCAATCACCACATATCAAACATCCCTAGGGTGCGGAAACCTGGTTCTAGCACCCTCCCATACTACTTCGGGTGAGACCTCAATCCACGCTCCGCGAACTGTTGCCGAAAGGGCCAGTAGTACCGGGATTTGCTTGGCTAAATCACTTCCAAACCTGGGTCAGGCCCCACTAAGCCAACAAGAACCTCACTTAATATTTTTGTTTCTTATATCAACATTATTGATGGGTGCTTTGCGTACCATTTTTCTTTTAGGAGTCTTTGTTTTCCTTTACTATTGAGGCCCCTCATGTTCCATGAGACTATTTTCATGGAGAATTTACACAGAAAGGAAGTATAATGTGACTAAAAATACATGTTTCAATATTTAAGTGCTTTGATAATGTCCCTTCATGACTCTTATATTTCCTTAACCTGGGATCAAATGATGAACTTGATGGCCTTAAGGGAAATTGACCAATGAAAGTATAAAAAAGAGGTGACTTTTGACTTTATCATATACAAGTTAATATACTAAAAGAACATCCATAACAATTTCATCAATCAATGAATCATTAAAAACAAATATCCAAAACAATTTCATCAAGCGATGAATCATTACATTATAAAATGCAATCTATAAACCTTTTGGGAACTTTTTACTAAACCATGCTCAAAACCAACATATTTAATATTAATATTTAAAAATAATATGGACAATAACACATTTTCATAAATTAAATAACATGTTATCAAGCATAAGAAATGTCACTAACAGAAAACTAAAAAGCATGCAACTAATGGGATTGACCACTCAAGGCCACCATAAGACAATTAATATATTAAGACCAATATTAATGGGGGCAAAGATCTACAAAGGACAAACACAAACCTATTTTAACTTTATTGTTTTACTAGGTGCAAGTTGAACATCTCAAGATATAATGAAGAGCAAAATTAATTTTATTGCATTAAGAAAACCCAAACACATTTTATAACTTAGCAAGGAAGAGATGCATAATACCCATCAACACATGGCATTAAGTTACTTTTTTATATATAATTTAAACTTCTATCATAAAATCACAAATTTCGCACGAATGAAATGTTTAAAATCCATTTTTATAAAAAAAAATATAATTTTTAATATAAAAATACTAAAAGCTAAATATATATTTTTAAGAAAAAAAAAAAAATAAAAAAAAAATATATATTAAAAAAACACTAAACATAAGGCAAATAATTTTATTAATTTAAAATAATTTTTTATAATTTTTTTAAACACTTCCCTCAATTCTAAGATGCAAAAATAATAATAGAAATAAGGACGGACCAAAAATATTCCTTTCCATGGTAAGTGTTTCCCACCATTCATTCCACTAACTCGAGTTATTTCATAAAACAGAGATAAGTGTTATTTCACACTCTTTTGGCAAAAGCCTGTTGAGCTTCTCTTATGATATATATATTCCTTGATGGATTCTTTGATATATTGATCAAGTTTTGATTCCTTGGAGATTAATTAGAGCAAAGAAAACATGGAGTTCAACGCCTCTGATGGTGGACATGAGGCAAGGAAGGGGTTTCTATCGTGGTCATGACTCCAAGTTCATTGTCTCTAATGGTGGACGAAGCAAGGGAGGGGATTGCAGTCGTGGTCGTGGTCGGAGAGTTTTCTATTTTACATTATATTTAGGGAGTTCAAAGAGATTTGAATGGAATCATTATCGTCACTAGGTATAATGGATTAAGTGTGATAATGGCTAAAATGAAGTAATTCTTTGTGAGCATTTATTCTTGACTAAATATTAGGACCCATTTTATCATAGAGAAAAGTACATGCATTAAAAACAACTCAATATTTGATGTGACATTCATATTGTATGCGACTTATTTTTCATTAAAAACAATTTACCTTTTCATGTGACATTCTTTGTTTGTTAAAATTTCTTCTATTTCTAACCTGAATTACAATTGTAATTTCAAATAAAGCTTCCAGTAACTCTTAATTTACCAATCGTGCATGGACATCATAAGAAACATTTACAATATAATATGAATAACAAATGGGTACCTACTTCATATGCATTAAAAAATGCTTCTACTACTTAATGTGAATTACAAGTGTAATCTTAGTCGGGTCTCCAATATATCTTAAACCATATTTTTATTTTATTTTTTAGTACTATTAAATGTTATTATGTCCTACTTCATTTTAAGGTTAGCATTGTAATAAAAATATGCATTGTGCTTTAGAATTAGTGCTAACATGTAATATTGATTTTGTTTCTAGAACACTACAAGTAATGACCACAAAGATGATGATACAGACTATGTTTAGATTACATCATATATCAAAGAAGATGATGATGAGGATGGCGATGGTGTTGGTGATAATTATGGATGATATTATCATTTTTATCTTGTTATTTTATGTATGTATTGAAAATTATCAACATTATTTTGATGGAGAATTATTATGTATGATGATATTACAATATTTTGATGGATGTTGTGAATTTACCTTAGAATAATGGTGTTCACGAAAGATTTTGATCTGTTAATCACACATTTGAATCTTAGTTGATTTGATTAAAGATGATGAGGATATTATTATTATTGTCTTGTTAATTTATATATATGTTGAAAATTGTCAATGCTTTTTGATGGAGAATTATTATGTGTGATAATATTACTATTTTTGGATGTAATGTTGTGAATTTACCTTGGAATAATGATATCTGCGATAAGTGTTGATTTAGTAATCATATATGTATATTGAAAATTGTCAATGATTTTTTGATGGATAATTGTTATATATGAGAATAGTGCTATCTTTTTTATGAATGTTGTCAACTACCCTAAAATTGGTTTACAAATATTGAGTTATCAATTTGAATTGTGATATCTTCTTAAATGTGTTATACATGAAAATACCTCCTCATCATCTTGAAGGAGACTGCTATGTTGTTGGTCGAAATACCCCTTTCTCCTAGACTATATAAGACTATAATACAAGTTATGTACCATGAGGACCACGTTATCCTAGTCTATAACAAGTTATCCCTTTCATCTAACTTTTGTTAGCGAAATTCTCACTCAGTCGTGAGGAAAAAAGCTCGAGATAACTATAATGTGACACTCTTGTTCACTTTTGGAAACTCATATGGTGGAATGTGATCTCTTTATCCTCATGTTTAGCTTTTTCCTAGAAAATAAAAGCATACAAAATTGGGAAAGAGCCATAAAGCATGGAGAAGCTTTTTCCTAAGCACAAAAGCATCTAAAAAGTGGAAAAGGCCATTTTTATATGAGGAAATGTTAGTCACCCAAAATATTTTGCCCAAATTGGACTAATAAGCAATTTGGGAAATCTTCATAACCTTCACATTCCTATATATGGAAGGCTTGGCCATTGAGAAAATGAAGGGAATTCTTGTATTGTCACGTTGGTGAGATCTATCTTGAGAGGGAGAGTTTTGGAGCTAGGAGTTGGGGGAGGAGTTGCTGAAATTGCATATTATGATTGTAACTTTCCTCCAACTCATTCATTCATATATATTGGTTTTTCTTTCTTCCATATGATGTTATTCATTATTTACTTATTCTATTTAACTAATGAATGTATTGGGTTTTGGTTTGTATTTATTTATTTAGTAATATTTATATGTTTGTGATAGTTTCAATTATCAAGATATTATGCTGTGAAGGTTTCTTTATTATCTCTCATATGTGTAGGACCAAGCTTTGGAGCTAGCTAGGGGCACTTCCCAACTACATTAAAAACTGCAACATGACCTGCATGCGACGACTCACATGAATTCCTTTTTTTCTCTTATTCTATAATCTACATCTTAATCTACTATGAATCATAAGTCTTAGAACAACCTTTCTCTTAATCGGTCTATCCTTGATTTCCGAGATAAACTAAAAAGGTTTTATGTTCATCTAATTGTGCATTAAATCCTACAGAAAAATGATATTTAGAAATTGTAATATATTTCATTATGTAATAAAGATGGTTGGTTTCAACCTTGTTCACCGGTGTTTTAAATAGACTTTTAGGTTTCGACCTGGTTCGCTGGTGTTTTAAATAGACTATTGGTTTCAACCTAGTTCACCGGTGTTTTAAATCTTCAACAACTTGTGGAAGTGCGGAGACCAAAAGCTGGTTCACCGTTGTTTTAAATCTTCAGTTTCTTGCGGAGGTGTCGAGACCAAAAGCAGAGTTACGGATGTGTTAAAAAACCATTTGCACACAGAAGCCATATCAGAGCCAGGTTTCTATCATGCGACACTCTGATGAGTTGTGTATAATTAACAATATTTTATTAGTTATTCACAAAAAATTAGAGTTCACACTTCCCTTTCGAGCTCGACTCAACCACTACAATCTACAGGGTAGTTTCCATGGAAACAAGAAGAAAATTTGTTAAAATTAATTTTCGCACAAATACTTGGAACGCTATTAATCACCTCACGTCTCCCACAAAGGATTGAAGTTAAAAGAAATTAATTTTACTTTTTAATATTAAAAAAAAATTAAAAATATAAATTAAATATAAAAGTTTAAATTATTATAATTATTGTTGTTGGTTTATTATATGTTTTTCATGTTTTAAAATATGTTTTAATTTGGAGTTGTCTTTATCGTGAAATCTTGATTTGTGTTATTTAAATTGATTTTTTAATTTAACATATGGATTCAACAACCTAAAAAACCTCAAGGGCACTTGGATTGTGCAGAGTTACCCATAAAAAAACCCACTGAAAAAGCTTCCAAAAAAATGCACTAAAAACAACTTGGTTTAATTTTAATTTATTCTTCTTATTATACAATAGAATCATGACTACCATCTTTTTCTTGTTTTATTGTATTTATAGAGTAGATTTATAATTTGATATTAAATTTATAAATTAATTTAAATTAATTATTTTTTAAAACTATAAATTATTAAATTAAATATTTTTATCATTAATATAAATAAAGTTTAATATTATTGTTTATTAGGTTATTAATATTGTCAATAAATTTATAGAAATAAGGATATATTAAAAATTAAAAATATATATTTTATCACTTAATTTATTTTTAACACATCATTTTATTATATTAATTTCAAATTATGATATATTAATTTATAAAATATAAGATTATGTAAATTTATAATATAATTTACTAAAATAAAATAGTAAATAAAAATGAATATTATTTAAGTTAAAAATGATAGAGTGAAAGTGATATCTAAGAGTTAGTATCAAGGAAAATTATTTATAATTGTGAGAGATAAATAATAACATAATAATAAATAATAATATATAATATATAAAAAACATTATGTATAAATATTATAAACTAATCTAGAGTTGGAGTTGAGCATGAATGGTTTTGTAGAATATGTGTATATCAATTAGAGCTATGGTTAGTTTTGTTGTGTGTTTTTATCATAGCTACAGTAAGGAGTATCCCAAGTAGGCAAAAGAGGTCGAGTGGTGGAAAGAAGCTTGTGGTGTCAGTAGCTCAACTATTGACTATATGTTAAAACGATAGTCACAGTGGTCATTTAGTTTTTTTTAGTCCTGACAATTAGTCCCGGTTTTGTCTATTGTATGGCAAGGGGAGAACAAAATCAATATGTATAATGTTAATCACCTTACACAAAAGTCATTATATGAAAACCTCACTACACAAAGAAAGAAGTTAGGAAATTCCTTGGTGCAACCATATTCTTCTAGTTACTAAGGTTTACAATGCTGAGGAAAATTATGACTTCTAGAAAAACAAAAAATGTTAAATAAAGAAATTACAGTGCAAAATATAGTCATATGCTCAAAAATTTGAATGATGCAGGTTGTTAATTTGAAAACCACACTGGTGTTGAAGATGGAGTCAATGGTGTTGATGTTTGGTGAAGGAGCCTCCGTGTGATTAGAGCCATAGTGGTGTGTGAACACCCTAAGGGTGTTTACTCCAATTTGTGCAATCCTGGCAAAAGCAAGTGTATTTCCCCAGGAAGTTCTAAGACATGTTATTTAGGCATTCATGTTGCGCAGGAGCACATGATGACACAAGTTGTGGAATGAACCGCCTAGATAGATACGACGGTGGCAGGTGTGCTCATACGCTAGCTTCAAGTAAATTTCTGTAAGACCTTAAGACTTTGATAAAGCATACATGTCATGTAGTGGCGCATGGACTTATCAAGTTGTGGAATGGACCAATTGGATAGTTACTAGGGTGGCAAGTGTATTGGTATCCTAGCTTGAGGGGGGAATGTGTGAATGTGAGATGGATGATGAAGCATGTATGTGAAAACATGTCCCAGATAACTAGTAGATATAGTGGCTAGTTACCCATGTAGATAATAACCTTTTTATATGGACTGCGATAGAGTGTTTGAGACTAGTTTAATCTCCCCGATTTGAGTTTAATGGGGAGATTGTTAGGGTAGTTCAAGTAAACTTAACTCAGTCAAGTTTCGCTAAACCTGACTGACAAGTTCTCCAACTCTTAAAGGATAACCTCAATTTGGCATAGAATCAAATCAAACAATAGACAAATCAACATTGCAGTGAAAGAATTTTTGACATAGTTGACTGGGTATTTTTACATATACAATCAAACAAACAAATGTCCCTCAAGTAGGGTAAGAAGGATAATAAATTATCACCCAAGTACTATGGTCCTTACAAGGTGTTGCAAAAAGATTGGTACTATGACACACAAATTGTATTTTCCTGCATCTTCTCGAATACACCTAGTTTTCCACATGCCATGCTTAAAGAAGATTATCAGTGACAAGCTCCCAATTCAAAAAAATATTTTCAGAGCTTGATGAGGAAGGAAAAATCATATTGGAGCCTAAAGAAGTCAATGAAACAAGAACCCAAAAACTACGAAATCGATCAATGATATAGTATCTCATTAAGTGGAAGACCTTACCTGCTAAAGATTCCACATGGGAGGATGAGAATTTTATACAAAAGAATCTAAAACTACTCAAGTGTTGAGGACACCACTTTTTTTGAAGGATAGGGGCATCTTAGGTCCCTATAATACTGGTGTATCTCCTTATTATTGTTGTTGTGCCCATGTATCCCCCATATTTTTATTGTTTTGCCCCATAGAAGCCCAATATTTTTATTGTTGTGCCCTTGCATTATTATTGTTATGTAGGCTCTGATTATATTGTGACACTTTAGACTCCTATCTATTACAAGTATGTATTGTCATTTATATCATCTAAGAATTTTTCATTTATGTGATGTAATGGAGGTTTCCACCTTGAAGAGGCTAATTTTCAAAGTCGTTTCTCTATATTTTCTTTTGTTTTCTTATTTGGTTGCATAAGACTCTCATAAACCTAGAGCGCGAAAATCGTCAGTAACTTGACTGAGTCAATTTTACCTAAACTACCCTAATGGTATCCCCACTAAACTCGATTCAAGGAGATTAAAATGGTCTCAATCACTCTGTCGAAGTCCATATAAAAAGGTTACTATCTACATGGGTAACTAGCCATTATATCCACTAGTTGTCTAGGACACCTTTTCATGTACATGGTTCATCAACCAACTGACTTTCGCACATTGCCCCCCTCAAGCTAGGATGCCAGTACACCTGCCACCTTGGTAACTATCCAAGTGGTCCATTCCACAACTTGATAAGTCCATGAGCCACTACATGACATGTATGCATGATCAAAGTCTTAAGGTTTTACAAAAATGGAACTGAAGATGGTGTATGAGCACACCTAGCACCCTCATACCTATCTAGCTAGTTCATTCCAAAGATTGAGTCATCATGTGCTCATGCACAACATGCATGCCTGAATAACATGTCTTAGAACTTCATGGGGAAATACACCTGCTTATGGCAAGATTTCACAACTTGGAGTAAACACCCTTAGGGTGTTCGCACACCACTGTGGCTCTCATCAAAAGGAGGCTCATTCAAAAATTTTCAGCACCATTGACTCCATCTTCAACACCAATGTGGTTTTCGATGTAACCATTGGAAAATGTAAATGGGTTCAGTCTTTATTATTTTACCTGAGTCAAATGTAATATATTTGTCAAAAGAAAGTGAAAATAAATTTATTATCAATTTGAATTGACTTATTAAAGCATGGGTTTCATGCTTGGGTCAATTATAGTTCAAGCCTCCATTGTAGGCTTTAGGTTATTGTCAAATTCATTTATTTTTGGGTCAACAATTCCTCCATCAATTCATCCTCTTGAGCAAGTCATCAAATCTACCTCTTCATCAAAGTTCTCAAATCATCTTCTCCAAATTCGGCCTCAAAAGAATAATTATCAAGTGAACTTATCTCGGCCCAAAACAAAGTCATAACTCTTCATGATTCATGTCAAATAATTTAGGATGGGAAAACCACTATATATATAAGCCTGGGATATTCGCATTATAGTAAATCAGAGCTTGCAATTTCAGAGAAAAATTTCAGTAATCACAGAGAGGAAGTTTCGGTGCATCTCAGAGGAATTTTTCGGTGAAATCTCAGAGAAAATTTCGATGCTATTTACAGTGAGAAGTTTGGATATCAGTGAGACATACCCTTAGTGTTATCATAGTTAAGGAAATGCAAATTGTTTAGTTTTCCATAGTTTGGTGCTCCCACATTTTGATGCTATCACATACTAAAATCTCAGTGCCTATATTATCTTGTTGTAACTGCAATATGGTGGGATCGGTGCCACCATAGAAATGAATTCTATCGTTGCTATTACAATGATATGGCCTTAGAGGTATTGCAGTGACAATGTCTCAGTGAAAGCTCAATGGAAAGTATTCGATGTTAACACACTAAAAGGAAGAAGGGTGACTTCATGGAGGTAGTCTCAAGTTTAGATTGTAAGGGCCTTGATCATCTCATATTTTGAATGTACTGAAGGATGAATTTATGACTGGGTTTTCCCCTCGATGGGGATTTTTCCCTAGTAGCATGCTTATATATTGTGTTCTCTTATTTTTTTGTTTGGCATTAATCTTGATGGTAAGGAAAAATAATTAAGAGATCTAATACTAATAATGAAAACATCACAGGTTATTTCCATAATAAGGGAAATCGTTTAAACTGTCGACTCCTAGGATTTCCCAACATGGTATCAGAGCTATGGTCAAGGTCAAAGGAAGTTTGAAGATCGCCTATATACCTTTAAAGTATTAACAGTAAAAGGAACTTGTTTACATTGAAGATTAAGATCAAGAACATATCTTGAAAGAATGGATAGCTGATTACAGTAAGCTAGTTCATTTATCATATTAAAAACACCTTACATAAAAGGGAGGATTCGATTATTCCTCAAGGTGACAAGATCAGATTATCTCTGAATTAAAGTTTGATTATCACAAAATTAATCTCGATGCAATCACAGAAAGATAGTCTCGTGAAGAAGCTCAAATTCGTTGTTGAAGCGATGAATGGATAAACTTCAGAACTATCATAGTTTCAGGGCTCTAACAATGAATACAGGTTGGTTATATCTCATTTTTGTTACAGATAGGAGGTCTCAGTATCTCGGTGCTATCTCAGTGACCATATGAACATAGTCTCTGTGCTATCAGAGTATTATCGAATCTCATGACCTCAATTTAGTGTTATTTCAGTGATACCAATATGGCATATGAGACTCGGTTCTATCACAGTAGTGATATTACTATAAGAAAGGTTCAATGTTGTTACAAGGGTGAGGACTTTGCATCACATACTCAGAAATTTGAAAAAGGCACTTTAGAATTTTAGTGATATTACAAGGTGATTTGGTGCTACTTTAGTATCATAGTTTGGGTGCCACTACAATGACCTCAGTTCAAAACCATCACAATGGCTTCAGTTTGGTAATATTACAAGTAACAACAGTTCAATTCTCTTTATAAGTTCTCAGTGGTGTTACAGTGATAAGGTCAAAATAATCAGTGTTCCACTCATTAAATAAATATCAAGCACAAGCATAAGGTTCCATCTCAAAGGAAATCTAGTAAGTATTTAACAAAATGCACCTTCAACAAGTATAATAAGCTATAAAATCAAAGGTACATAAAACACAAGGTTTGTATATCCATAATTTTCTTATGTTCCATATAATTCTTATTTATAGCCAATCTAGGATAAAGATTGTAGTTCCTAGATAACACACTAAAATCCTATATTAGAATCTTAATCTTTATCTTCTAGGATTTACAAGTAGTCGAAGATTTCATGCAAAATACCAATGTTGATTGAAAGAGTAAATATGTTGATCTCCATAGGATTCCATATAACCTAAGAAATTAAATCAAGTTCTTGGTATCATATGTCTTTTCTTGAGAGCATGTATTATAGATCATGGGTGAATACAAGAAGAAAACTTCAAGGAATACTTATAAGGTTTGGCCATCTCTAGGTATGTCTTAGTCTATACACCTTATAAATTCTCTTAAAAGGTACATTTATCTTATTTTGAAATTTGTGTTACATTACTAATATCGTTATGTCTAGCAGTCTTGAATCATAATGATTCTTGTTTTGGGTAATTCATCTCTTGATAAATCTACCCCCTCATATTCTTAATTGACTTTATAGAACCCTAGACAAGTTCACTTAAAAACTCTAACCTAACAGTATGCTGACAAAGTGTGAAACCCTAACCTACTTAGGGTTATTATGAAATGTTATTTTAAGTTTTTATTGATGATGTCATGTTTTGGACTTCGGTATGATCATGAAATTTAACTTGTTAGGGTTGAATGATGTTTGCCTGAGATCTTGAACCTTTGAAACTTTGGAATAGTTGGGTTTGTTTTGCTATGTTATGAAACCCTAGATATATAGGGTTTGGTTGGGTCTATAAGCAAAATCCCCTAGAATTCTAGGAATGGAACCCTGGGTATGTGTTAATTTGGTTGAAACCCTATCTTGGTCTAGGTCGTTATATGTCTAATATATTAATTTTTTCTGACATATGATGTGCTTAGGCATGATAATGAATTCCTAGATATGAGTAATTATTGATGTTCATGAGTCTTAGGGTTTGGAAACGAGCCTCGGTCAAAGTTTGATGTTCTAGGATAATGTTGTCTTGTAAATATAAGTTTTTGCAACTAAACCCTCGTAGTAGTTAAATTATCTAGTATGTGTGATATGACAATCTGGAATCTATCTATATAGTGAGTGTTGAGATTGTGTAAATAAGAAATCTTGGTTTTTATATCAAACCCTATTAGATGCTAGTCATGATGTTGATTATGCTATTATTGGCTTTGATTATTGAAGCTCATGTATAAAATCTAGGATTTACATGAAATAATGTTAGGGAATCTAACATATGAAATTTGAATATTGTTAGATAAGGTTTTCTATATGGAAAATCATGTCCTGCCATTGAAAGAATATTGAAACCATAGATATGATGAGTTTGATATCTTGATGAGTTGTGGTTGTGATTTAAGGTTTGTAAATAAACCTAAGCAAGAAGTTGAAGTATATTCTCTTGTTGACTATGTCTAATTCTTCCATTGTTATAGGATTTATGTTATGGCTAACTTCATGATGTTATATTTTTGTTTGTACTTGCTATCTAAGTTGTGTAGGTACACAATCTTCTAGGTGGTGAAGATGATGGAAAGAAAGGTTGATGTGATAAGGATGACATGAACTGTAATTATGACTCTGTAAAAACTATGGAAGCCAAGAAATATTATCCAATGATGAAAATGAAGAAGCTAATCACCCTAGGTTAAGAGGGATCCTAGATAGAAGAGATCTCCTTGAGTTTAAGAAGGAGTCTGGATAGAGAAAATCTCCCTAGTTGAGAGGGAGAGCATACTTTTGATTGGAGAATGAAGTTTGAAGGATATGTTGTTGTACGTGAAGGTGAAAAAGAAATATTTGGTATATAGGCCTATCGCGTTGAGAAGAAACATTAGGAAAACCCTAAAGGTTAATGTTTATTTATGAATATGTGAAAGTATATTGTTGATTGGCGTTGTGTTTAAATCTCTCAAAGGTTTTGATAGCATGTTGGTTTATCGATCAAATTGATTGGGAGAGATTTGTTGTCCTTGATATGCTAGATCAAGTAGAGGCTTTGTGAGTGAAGCATTTCCTGGGAGGACATCTAGACGACACTTTGTGTTGATGTTTAGGTCCCATGGTAGGGAGGGTGGCATGGGTCATAGATCTTTGACCATGGATACACACCTAGGTCCCTAGTTTGATGGTTAGAAAGTAAACCTGATGGTACCTAGAGAGGTTGAAAGATTGAGTCCATCTTAGTCCCACCTTGATAGATTTCTCTAGTTAGGAATCTAGTATGTGAAATTGTGGTGCATAAATTATTGGGAGACCAATGGACAAATTTTCCTGGTCAGGAATCTAGTCCGTGGCATTACGGTGCCTAAAACTATTTATATATGATGTTGTTTTAGATCTCCCATGTACCTCTTTGGTTATATGTAAATATGAATACCTCCCTAGTTAAGACAGAGTATTGAAAAATGTAACTAGGTTCGATCTTCATTATTGTACTTGAGTCAAATGTAATATATTTGTCAAAAGAAAGTGAAAGGAATTTTATTATTAATTTGAATTGACTTATTAAAGCATGGGTTTCATGCTTGGGTCAATTATAGGTCAAGCCTCCATTGTAGGCTCTAGGTTATTTTCAAATTCATTTATTATTCGGTCAAATATTCCTCCATTAGGTCATCCTCTTCAATAAGTCATCAACTCGGCCTCTTCATCAAATTCCTCAAATTAGCTTCTTGAAATTCGGCCTCAAAAGAATAATTATGAAGAGAACTTATGTCAGCCCAAAACAAAGCCATAACTCTTCATGATTCATGTCGGCTCATTTGGGATGGGAAAACCTTATATATACAAGCATGGGATATACACATTACACTACTTACAACTCACAATTTCAGAGAAAAATTTTGGTGATCATAAAGAGGAAGTTTCAATGCATCTCAGAGGAAGTTTTTGGTGAAATCTCAGAGACAATTCAGTGCCATTTATAGTGAGAAGTTCATATCTTAGTGAGACATACCCTCGGTGCTATCACAATTAAGGAAATGTAGATTATTCAGTCTACCATAGTTTGGTGCTCCCACGTTTTGGTGCTATCACATACTACAATCCCGGTGCCTATATTGTCTTGGTGTAACCACAATATGGTGGGCTTGGTGCCACCACAAAAATGAAGACTATCATTTCTATTACAATTTTATGACCTCAACGATATTGCAGTGATGATGTCTTAGTGAAAACTCAATGGAAAGTATTCAATGCTAACACAGTGAAAGAAAGAAGGGTGACTTGATGGAGGTGCTCTCGAGTCTAGATTGTAAGGGTCCTAGTCGTCTTATCTTTTGAATTTAATGAAGGCAGAATTTGTGACTGGGTTCTGCTCGAGGGGGGTTTTGCCCTGGAAGCATGCCTATATCTTCTGTTCTCTTCTTTTGTTGTTTGGAATTAATTTTGATGATAAGGAAAAATAATTAAGATATCTAATATTAATAATGAAAACATCACAAGTTAATTTCATAAAAAGAGAAATTGTTTAAACTTCCAACTCCTAGGATTTCCCAATAGTAACAACCCATGTCATTCAATTTTTGGAGCATATGACTATATTTTGCACTATAGTTTCTTTATATAAAATTTTTCACTTTTCCAAAAGTCATATTTTTCCTCACAGGGTTGTCAACCTTAGTAACTAGCAGAATATGGTTGCACCAAGGAATTTCCTAACTTCTTGCTTTGTGTAATTAGGTTTTCATAAAATGACGTTTATGTAAGGTGCATAAACTTATACGTATTGATTTTGTTCTCCCCTTGCCATACAATAGACAAAGCTTGGACTAATTGTCGAGACTCCAAAAACTAAATGACTACTGCGACTATGGTTTTAACATATGGTCAATAGTTGAGCTACTCACACCACAAGCTTTTTTCGACTACTAGAACTCTTTTAGCTGCTTGGGCTACTACTTACTATAGCTATGATAAAAATGCACAATAAATCTAACCATAGCTCTAATTGATGTACACACATATTCTACGAGACCATCCATGTTCAACTCCAACTCTAGGTTACTTTATAATATTTATACATTGTGACTTTATATATTATATATTATTATTATGTTTTATTCTATCTCTCTAATTACAAATTAAAGAAAAATATTGTTTTCTCTAATACTAACTCTCTCTAATATTCTTTCCCAATCTATCTTTCTTTAACTATAAAGAATATTCATTTTTTATTCCCCATAATTTATTTGAATAAAAATATATTATAATTCATATAATTTATTATTTCATAAATTAATATATCAAAATTTGTAAAAATAATATAATAGAATAATGTATTAAAAGTAAAATAAAATAGTTAAAAGTTTATGTTTTAAATTTTAATAAATCTATTGATGATGATGATGATGATGGTTAACGTCCATTGAGATCAAACTTTGGTCTATCGGACCTAAAGAAACAAATTATTTAGTTTGATTTAAGATTTTATTCCTATGCTCAAAAATCTTGGAGAGAAGCCTCCCGAGCTCACTATAATTTTGACATCCTAAAAGGTGAAGGTTAGTATTGCAGCAAAGATTATGAAACTGAGATCTAATGTGGTTGTATGTAGGGCACTCTAAGAGGAAGTGATTTTCATCCTTGATGTTCATATTCTCACAGAGATGGTCGATCCTTTCCATCCATGGTGTTTTAGGAACTCCCCAATGACCCATTTCACTATGGAGCTCATGAGAGTTCATTCTAATCTTGGCTACATTAATTTTCTTATTTGAGCTAGTTAAAATAGAGAGATACTTTTGATCTTCTAGGGTGGGGTTGATGACCTCCTTATAATATCTTAATTTTCTTTTAGCTACTAAATCTTTCTCACACCACATTTTTTCTTTAAACTTAGAAGTAACAATATTTTAATGTTATTAATGTTTCACAATGCAACATTCTCATCGATCTCCCAATGGTTTAACCAGACCCTGGTGTCTTTATACCAACCTCATTTGAGCCTCAGGTGGTTTTGGCTGGAATTTAAAGCTACCTTAGGAAGCCTATGGTCTCCTATGCTATTGAGTTTGTGCTTGTACAACAAAAGCCTAGTCATAGTTAGGCTCTTGGTAGGGGAAAGACCCACTTCTATAAGGAGAATAGGATAGGGTGTATTTCTTTTAATGTTGAGGTTATACGTTATAAAACGCTTCTGGATTTGCTCAATATTTCTCCAGGATTCTCTAGAGATGCTGCAACCCCAAACTCGCATCCATATAAAATAACAGGAGTGACTAAAGTTTCAAAGAGGAACTTCTTTCTATCCCACAATATGAGGTTTTCCATTTACAATTATTTTCAAGACCAAAATAAGCTTTCCACCCCCCATTAATCATTTTCTCAATGCTATTGTTTCAATTGAGCTTGTGATGAATATCAATTCCTAGGTACTTGTAAGAAGACACTTACTCCAAGTTACTATTGTCATGCATAAAATTAGCGTAATTGTCCTTCTTGGATTTGATAATCATAAATTTTGTTTTCTCAGTGTTAAGAGTCATACCTATGGTAGAGTAGAAATCCTTAAGGAGTCTAAGTTGCTTATCAAGATCAGATGGGCACCTTGGAGAAGAACAATATTGTCAACATAGAGAAGAAGGAAGATGACTATCTATATAAAATTCTTGGAAAACAGTAATAACCTAAGCGAAACAATAATATCAAACCTTATTTGCATTAATGATTTAAAA
>APFE031197977.1:211150-221333 GCA_000404065.3 Pinus taeda
ATATTTAAATTAATTTTTTGAAAAAAATATATTAAAAAAATAAAATTACTTTTGATTAGATCTTAGGTTTTTGTGATCTAGGGGAGGGACGCCATTACCTATGCACCCTCCTCGCCACCTCGCCTACTGCCACGTGATATGCATGAAACTGGTATGATAGCTTTCCATCATGGAATTCCACATGTTGGGCACTATGTCAAGTGGTTAAAACATTGTTTTGTACCGTGTTTAGGGTTGATTCCATGTCATTTGTGTGATTTGTTGTTTGCTGCTTTTTTTTCTATTCGGGTCCGGTTGTTGGGCGAAGCCCTCCACCGAAGATGGCACGGGACGGCTCCAGAACCGGTGTGCTTCGTCCGCCATGGTTGAGCTGATGTCCACCATTGTTCGAGATTACACGTCCATGGTCTTTCTTGTGGTTTTTTGCTTATATTTGTTGGTCATTCTAGACCGCCGGTGGTTTAGGGTTTCTTTGGTGGTGGATTAATTCAGGTTTTTGTTGTTTGGGGAGGAGCCAATAGCAGTGTCAGCCAGTTCGAGGTTGAAGGTTTTTAAAATAGGTAATTGCAGGTTTTTGTGTGGTTTGTTGGTCTTTTTTGTTGTCTAATGGCTAATTTCCAACTCGTTGCAGGTGTGGCGAGCTTCATAGAAGGTCTAGCGAAGGTGTGGTGACCATCCATGGATTCTATCCAGTAGGATTTTAATCCTACCAGCTATTTCTATGTGTTTTTCAACACAAAACACCTTATTGGAATTTTTTTAACTTTGCATGGCAGGTTTTGAGGGTTTAGGGTTTTGCAGGTTAGGGGTTTAGGGTTTTGTAGGTTAGGGGTTTAGGGTTTTTACAGAGCATAACGATATCTGCTTAGCTCTGACATTCTGAGAGCAATTTTTGTGTCTTAGGCCTCAAAGGGGTTTGTATGAGTTAAAAACCTACAGATATTCAGTTTGCCTTGTTTTGTTGTTTTTGTAGACTGAAATCGTGTTACATTAGGTCCAGATAAGTAATATTAGGCCTCAAAGGGGTTTGTATGAGTTAAAAACCTACAGATATTCAATTTGCCTTGTTTTGTTGTTTCTTTTAGACTGAAGTCGTGTTCAGAGGTTGCCCTGCTCCCAAAGCAACACCAGCTTTCGATGTTATGACTTTGCCTGCATGTGATAACTTGAACTGCAGTAAAGATTGACGGTTTCCTTGAACGGCCAATCTCCCCAAATCATCTCTTGTGCCAAAAAGTTTACCTGCAATAACTTTTCTTGCAATAGAGCTCGTCATTTTCTTTCAAGTATGGATCCGCCAAAATGGTCCTCCCGCTATGGTTGTTTGAAAAAAATGAAATAGTGTTTCAATTATTTGAATTCAGAAGATACAAGTAAAATTATGTTATTGTTGTCGACATTTCCTTTCTAGCATTTGTATGATCTCCAAAAATTTGTGGACTCTTATTCTTATACAGAGATGATATTAGTTTGTTTAGAGAAAGTGTGACCATGATAGCACCAGTGAGGGTGCATTTGTGGCCCTAGTATTCAATACTCCTTATGGCTACCATTTTCCTCCTTAATGTTCTGTTATGTTGAATTTTCCCATGGAGCAAGTGTATAGAAGCATTTCATCCCTTTATTATAATGTCGTATGGTTTTTTCCAATAAGTCAAAAATTTGTGTACATCTGGAGTTAAATTACATTGTAAATGGGTCGATTTTTTGGTTTAGACATACTTTCGAATGTCTTGGACTGTGGAATGTCCAATGTATCACTTACTTGCAACTTCTTTGGCTCTTGTGTGTCCACTGCTTCGATCGCACTTGTATTGGCGCAAACATATTACAGAGAAATCAATCTAGTATACCCTTTGGCTCTATTGAGTTAATGTTTGTGCTCTAACAGTTAACTACTTACTGTTGGATTTGTTTTGGTCTCGATCTAGTTTGATAATCTGGGAGGAGGGTAGATTGCCTTGGCCAAAAATTCAAACTCTGAACTATACCTCCACTATCTGTAGAGGTGCCACCTGCACTTCTTCAATATTCAGAGGTTTCCATGCTCTTGAAGCAACACCAGCTTTCAAAGTGATGACTTTTCCTGCATGTGATAACTTGAACTACAATAAATATTGGCGGTTTCCTTGAAGGGTCGATCTCCCCAAATTATCCCTTATGCCAGAAACTTTACCTGTCATAACTTTGCCTACAATAGAGCTCGTCATTTTCCTTCAAGTATGGATCTGCCAAAATGGTCCCCCCGCTATGGTTGTTTGAAAAAAATGAAACAATGTTTCAATTATTTGAATTCGGAAGATACAAGTAAAATTATGTTATTGTTGGTGGCATTTCCTTTCTAGCATTTTTATGATCTCCAGAAATTTGTGGACTCTTATTCTTATACAAAGATGATATTAGTTTGTTTAGAGAAAGTGTGACCATGATAGCACCAATGAGGGTGCATTTGCAACCTTAGTATTCAATACTCCTTATGGCAACCATTTTCCTCCTTAATTTTCTGTTATGTTAAATTTTCCCATGGAGCAAGTGTATAGAAGCATTTCATCCCTTTATTCTAATGTAGTATGATTTTTTCCAATAATTCAAAAATTGGTGTACATTTGGACTTAAATTACATTGTAAATGGGTAGATTTTTTGGTTGAGACATACTTTCTAATGTTGTGGAGTACGGAATGTCCAGTGTACCACTTATTTGCAACTTCTCTAGTTCTTATGTGTCCACTGCTTCGATCACACTTGTATTGGCTCAAAAATATTATAGAGAAATCAACCTATTATACCCTTTGGCTGTATTGAGTTAATATTTGTGCTCTAACAGTTAACTGCTTACTGTTGGATATGTTTTGGTCTTGATCTAGTTTGATAATTTGGGAGGAGGGTAGATTGCCTTGGCCAAAAATTCAGACTCTAAGCAGACTCTGAACTATACCTCCACTGCCTGTAGAGGTGCCACCTGCACTTCTTTAATATTCAGAGGTTGCCTTGCTCCCGAATTTTGTGATGACTTTACTTGCATGTGATAACTTGAACTGCAGTAAAGATTGGCGGTTTCCTTGAAGGGTCGATCTCCCTAAATCATCTCTTGTGCCAAAAACTTTACCTGTCATAACTTTGCCTGCAATAGAGCTTGTCATTTTCCTTCAAGTATGGATCTGCAAAAATGTTCCTCCCGCTATGGTTGTTTGAAAAAAACGAAACAGTGTTTCAATTATTTGAATTTGGAAGATACAAGTAAAATTATGTTAGGCATTTCCTTTCTAGCATTTGTATGATCTCCAGAAATTTGTGGAATCTTATTCTTATACAAATATGATATTAGTTTTTTTAGAGAAAGTGTGACCATGATAGCACCAATGAGGGTGCATTTGCGGCCCTAGTATTCAATACTCCTTATGGCAACAATTTTCCTCCTTAATTTTCTGTTATGTTGAATTTGCCCATGGAGCAAGTGTATAGAAGTATTTCATCCCTTTATTTTAATGTCGTATGGTTTTTTCCAATAAGTCAAAAATTGGTGTACATATGGAGTTAAATTACATTGTAAATGGGTAGATTTTTCGGTTGAGACAGGCTTTCTAATGTCCTGGAGTGTGGAATGTCTAGTGTACCGATTATTTGCAACTTCTCTAGCTCTTATGTGTCCACTACTTCGATCACACTTGTATTGGCTTAAATGAAATGCTAATTTCTCAAAAGAATCATAATGCAACTCAAAGCAAAACATGGAAATTTAATTTTATTAACATTTCAAAAATATTACAGAGAAATCAACATATCAGCAGGATTGGTGTATGATTCAAGTTTACAGAAAAGTACTGTGAGCCACTTCCAATTCCCTGCAGAGGATGTAACATGTATATTTCTCTTTTTGAAATATAAAGATTTTTTCTTTCCAGATTATATATATATATTTATATAGAAATCCATCCAAAATCTACATCATAATGTTGTTACAACCAAAAACATATGACACCCCTATTCTTTATGACCCTGAGAATCTTGTAAGATTTCCATGTTATAATAGACTATAGATGTTCCTTCTAAAATCGATTTTGGCTACAATGTCACATACATTATGAAATAAACAACCTAGATTGTAAGCCAAAATGTTTTTGTGACAAGAAAAAAGATACAATCCATCCAAAATCCACATCATAATGTGGTTACAACCAAAAACATATGACACCACTATTCTTTATGGCCTTGGGAATCTTGAGTTCCAAAACTCCCCGAGTTACCTTCTTTAGCCAGGTAGGTTGGCCTACCAGTCAAGGGTTGATTAGGAAATGGTTGATTGTTGCCATATTATTGACTCCAATTTGCAGCTTCCAACCATGGAGGTATTGAGTACCCATACCTCACATTCACACTGCTGACCCTTGCATTAAGTGGAGGTGTGTAATGAGCATACATAGAATTGACAACAACTCTGGTAGGAATAAGGCAAGTGGGTAAACCCTCAGTTTGATAGTGAGGCACTTGAATGTTTATGAGATCGTGGAATAATGGTGTATTATCTGCAATATAGTCCAATAAGTTTAAAATAATCTTGGTTTCATCAGCTATTCTTGTATCATTAATCATCCCTTATTCCTTTTGAAGCATTTTTTGAGCCTTTTGTTTTTCCTTTTCCTGTCTTGCCATTTGTTTTTGTTGGTCCTTAACTTGCCTTGATTTATGTCTTTCAATCCTTTCATCTACTCAACGTTGCGCTGCAACAATCCTTGTTGCCTTCTTCTCCTTAACTAGATCCTTCTTTTTCTGTTTTAATTCTTGCATTTCAAATTTATTTTTTTCAAATTCAACTGACAGGTTTATATAGTCCTCTGAAGTGACTAATTGTGAGCTTCGGCCTAGACGAAGACTACCCGGTGCACCTTGCTTTTTTCTCATTGATACTCTCTCTACTGGTAGCTTTAGGAACCGACCAAGTGTCTTCTCCACCCCTCCCACCTGCATGTCATTGCTTGGTACTTCCCTTTCAGTATTTGATGGAACTGATTGAACTATATCATTATCTTCATTTGATGCCTCATTATGCCCTTCATATTCTTCCATTGATCTATTGTCCACAAAAAAATGAACAATTTCACTGTTCAATTCTGCTGGTTGTGAGGGCATGATCATGCTTTCTTCATTGGTTGCTGAGATACTATGTGCATTCATATTGATCATTGCTTCTGCTAGCAATGAAGGTGGGGTTACTTGGCTTGGCAATTTCAATTGGTCATTGTCAACTGCATGTTCAACAATGTCATTAACAATATCAGCAACAGGAGTTTCATGTTCTTGAGTTGGTGGAACAATCTCCATGTTACTGTGAATTTATTCATGGTTATATTTTGTTTCACATATAGTTTCATCATCTTCAGCATATAAGTGTCCTTGAGATAGGGAAATCATATTACCATCTACAACAACATCATCTTGATCATCTACTTCTTGCACTTCAACACATGTTTGGGCAGTCCCTTCTTCCTAACCATCCACATGAAATGCTTGGTTACAACCAGTATCATGCATAAGAGCATCATAGTTCAATGGCCAGATTTGTGTCCTCCTAAAGCCAGCCTTGATATTTGATGGTGTCAAAGCCCTTCTAAAAGCTTTACTTGCAAGCTCTGCTAGCTCGAACCTTTTCACCTCAACCCCTAGATTCTTTGCCATCCATGCAGTGCACTCCGACCTAAAATAGTTCTTGAAAGGGCCAAACACACTAACATCAAGGGGTTGTAGTCTGTGAGTGGTATGAGCGGGCAATGTCAACAGGTCGATGCCTAAATTGTTTGCTTCCTCAATTGTTTGTACAACCATTTGACTCCCATGGCCATCTAATATCAATAGGTGTTTGTTATTAGGCGAGACGCCACCTGGTACTGATGCAGCAAAGTGAAAAATCCAACTTAGAAACAGTTCTTTAGTCATCCATGCAGGGGGATGTGCAGCCATGCATGCACTTGGTTCACAGTTTTGTATATAGTTTTTCAGTTGATTTTTACCTTTGAATAGATAAAATCCTGGGATTGAAGTATCAATTGCATTAACACAACATAAAATAGTTATCCACTCCCTGCTCTTAGGAAAAATCTTTGGCACACTTCAGCTCCCTCTCTTGGCAATTACCCACATGCCACAATTCCTCCCTGCCTGTAAACCTGTTTCATCACAGTTCCATATATGGTCTGCTCCATAAGAATGTTTATCGTAAGCACTAGAAAGTGTGTCATACAACTTTTTCACAACTGTAGGGCACAAATTTAATGCTCTGTCTCTGTCAAGGCCCTCAGCAGTACACAATACAATTTCTGGACGCCTTTTTTTTTAACCCAAACCACCATGATTTACTAGGAAACCCATCTTTGAATGGATTTGGCCTCCCTTGACAGATCTGAGCAACTATTGATTTGAGTTGTATCAACTCTAGCCCATGTCCCAATTGGGCCATCTCTTTACACCACTCAACCACCTCGGCCTCCTCCTCCTCAGTCATAATTGTAAGAGGCCCTCTACGTTTTGTATGAGTCAGTCCATTTATCCTATAATGTATTGATGAGGGAGGAATACCATGTTTTTTTGCAGATGCTTGAACTGAGTATCCATTAAACTCTATGTCGTCAATTGCGACTAACATTTTTTCTTTTGTCCATCCTCTTATAGCACTTGTCTTTTTAGTTGAACTTGCCCCTTGTACTATTTTTTATGGTGGTTCTGTGGCTGATGGTGTGTTAACATCAGCTGTCGTCACATGGTCATCCTCAACAATGTTCCCTGGTGCATTGTTGACATTGACATTAGTTGTCATGTCCTCATTAGACGATGTGCATCGCAGCTGCGCACCCCTTGTCACTTTCCTGCCACTTCTCCTTGTACGAGTAGTATAACTTCCTTTTGCCATAGATGCAACAACCTGTAAAATTATCGCATGCATTTAGACATTAGAATATTTGTAAATTATGCTTTCATACAAGGCAAAAATACTTCTGCTTTATTACAGGAAATTATCAACATGTATGTTAATATCCTTGAAAAATCAAATATACAGAATCATTTTGTTGTATGTCTTCAAAATTATCAATGATTGTTGTTTTGATAACTTGTCTTTACACTTGAAATACCATGACTGTATTGATTGGTTTTGTTATGCATTTCCCAATAGAGGTCTTTTTCGGTTTGACTACTTAAAATATTATTTTGTTGTTTTATTGTTTTTTGTAAGTGATTGGCTAACATTGGAATATGTATTATTACAGAAGTTGAAGATTACAAATAGAGTTCATGCTTCGGCATCCCTTTCTCCAAACCTGTCCTTGGACCACATCCCTACGTTTCCACTGTAGGTGATGTAACTAGATGGAAATGGAAGAAAACTTAGAATTTTAGTAACAGCCAAATAGGCAACCAAAAGCCAAATTATCTTGAGTTTCTAGCTTAGTCGATTTTGATTATTACATTCTGAGTCTCTCCATTGACCTTTGTTCACCTATTTACACAGTGTTTTAGCTAAGGCAAAAGTAAGAGAAATGTGCACATATATTTTGTTTCACTCCCTCTCCTATCATTTGCTAGTGATATTGCACATGCTAGCATCATTAGAACCATGACTATGGCCAAGGAAGAAGTTCCTTCACATTCAATTACTCTATTGATCACAAATTGTGATGTTTTGGTTATCAGTAGTTATGTGCATAAAAGGACTTGAATCCATGCTTTCATCATATAGAGAAAGAAATGCTCGATAATGGGGTAACTGAAATAAAGGAAAAGTTGGATCATGTTTCCAAGAAATCTTCTCAATTATAATATTTCATAGATTTGACTTCCAAAAAATTGAATTGCATTACTTCGTAGTCTCTCATTGCAAATTACAACTTTCTTTTGCCTCAGAAGATGGGCATAAAGCTAGGAATAAGCAGGACAAAAAGCCAAGGAAAAGAGGAAGGCCTATGACCAAAAAGTGAAAATATCCAAAGCTAGACAAACTTGATCCATGTAGCACAAAAAAAAATGATAGTCAGCGCCCATAATTTGCATGACACACACAAAATTGGTTTCCAGGTGATAGATCAAGATTAAAGTAAAATCTTGTCCTAGGTCGTTTGGAGGATAGGCAACCAAAAGCCAAATTATCTTGAGTTTCTAGCTTAGTCGATTTTGATTATTACATTTTGAGTCTCTCCATTGACCTTTGTTCACCTATTTACACAGTGTTTTAGCTAAGGCATAAGCAAGTGAAATGTGCACATATATTTTGTTTCAAATATCATTTTTCGTATTTTTGTTGTTTGCCATTGCCAAAAATGTCTCAGTATGCCAATTTCTCCATTACAGTCCATGGCCACCATTCCAAGCATAGTAATTAGTTTGGAAACTCAAACAAAATATGGTCATATGCTCCAGAAGAGTGTTATGCCTGTCATAATCACAGTAAGGCTGGGTAGCTTGAAAGCCATGAGAGATCTCAATGATGCTTTCATTCAGAATTTCGTTCACTCCCATTACAATAGACTTTAACATAAATCAAGATTCTCATTTTGAACAAAGAAAACTTAACTAAAGACGCGTGAGAAAATATCTTAGGTTTTTAAAACATTTATCTCATTGAATGGAGAAATTAGAGTTTGAAATAAGAAGCTCTACAAAAACTCTATAAAAGGCAGTTGTGTGGTTATATGGTTTCCAATTTTTATTATCAGTCATAAAAAGTTTTAAAAAATTGAACTGAAAAAATTAAGTATGTTGAAGGCATTCATTTTTTTTTTTATTTTAAGGAATGGTTTTAACTTTTCTAAATAGCTATATTTAGAACCTACTTTTTATTCAATGGTTCATGTAACCATCAAACCAAGAGAAGTAAAGGAGTATAGAGAAGAAAAGATAAATTCCCCATGGAGAAATTGACATATTGCAAAGTCTTTAATGTTGTTTTATAAAATCTAAGTACTCTATTTTCCTTACTCAGTTCCCCTTAACAGTATTTTCGTTATTTTCTATTTTTGTCATATCCTTGTGGTTATATCTTGGTGCTCCTTAACAGTATTTCCCTTACAGTCTGTTTTCGTCTAATCCTCTTGGTTATATGGGTGAATTGTGAAATAGAACTATAGGCTATGTGTCTATTTTCATGAAAGTGAAACTAAATCTGTAAGAAGGTGAATTGTGAAATAGAACTATAGGCTATGTGTTGATTTTCATGAAAGTGAAGCTGAATCTGTAAGAACTGAAAATGTAAGAACTCTAATAAATGAAAACAACGAAACAAAACTGTAAGAAGAATTTGTTGTAATCGATATAACTAACCTGGATATATTGGCAATTGTTTTGTGATGTTGTCTTCAAGTTTGTTGAATAGTTTGAAAGCATAAGATGCCACTTCAACAGTGGGTGGACTTCTTTTATAGTTTTTGGCACTTGAATTTAATTGGTGGACATGGATGGACATGGATTGCAATGGCTTCATTCTGAATGTGTGGTCTAGATTTAATTTGATGTGATCTAATGGTTGGGAATTGGTTATTTGTTGATCCATGTGCTTTGATCTGTTTTAATGAGAAATAGAGTGAGTTGGGTGTCATTTATTAAACATAGGGGGTTTAATTGTTGAACAACATAGTAGTTATGGCTGACATACATTCTCTTTTATTATGTGCAGGTATGGATATTTATTTGGGATACAAAGCTTCAGTTTTGATGAGTGGGGGTTGAAGTGACTGCTACTTTGTACTTCTGGAATAGACCATTTTGGAAGCATTTATGGTTTTAGCTGTTTTCTAGTTGGGTCAATATGGTTTGCACTCTTAAGTATTAAGATACTATTTATGGATAGTTGTGGACCCGGTCAATGTATGGGGAAATTTTGGACATAAATTAATACTTATTCATACTTAATGTTATTTATCTTTGTTTAAATATTCGTTTCAAAAGTCTCAATTTATGGTGGTTTGGTGGGACGAGTACTATATCAATTACTGGTCCCTGCACAACATTAGGAATCTCTCCCCTATATTGTAAGAAAAAATGTCTTTCAGATTAATCAGATCATTATTATTTGGTTGATGTTTCGAACCAACTAATGTGGTTCATCCTCGGGACAAAGGTGAAAAAATTCATTTATCCTAAAGAATAAATAGCCAAGATGCATCAGAGTCCATAATTAGCCATAAGGAATTATTTATTTAA
>APFE031197977.1:223196-252604 GCA_000404065.3 Pinus taeda
TCCAACAAAAAAGGAGAGAAAGAAGGAAGGGGGTAATAACGGGAAAAAATCATGAGGAAATAGCCAGAATCCAGTGCTCACTCAGTTTCCACTCATCATCCCTATTAGATTGATTGAATGCTTCTCAATCTCAATCGCCGCTCTTAGCTTCCTATGATGGAAGTGATCAACAATCGCATTGGCCTTCACATCCTCAATGCAAAAATGATGCTTATATTTCTCTGCATGATCCACAAGAGCTAATGAGCGTGATCAATTATGCTTGATGTTTGCTTCATGCTCTTCGATTTTATATTTAATAGAGCAGATGGTTTCCCAAATGTAGGGAATCCGACAAGAACATGAGATCGAGTAGACCCCTTTCATGTCTTTAGGGTCTATAGGGTCTTTAACGAATCAAAGAGAATTTCTAATGGTTAAAAGGAGTTTGAAGGAAGAAGAAATTTTATTTCTCTTAAGAATATGGGAAATCCTATCAGTGGTCCCCTGGATAAATGGGACTTGCACCTTAGAGATTGGGTCATCATGAGGAGGTTTAACCATCGATTCTTTATGGGCCCTTTGAAAATCTTTGAGGCCTTGAGATCTTCTATAACCATTATTTTCAAAAACTTTAAGAAGATGGGATTTTTCCTCTTCTAGATATTTCTCATCCGAAATTCTTAAAGCACTGGTTGGATTCAAAATTAAGATGGTTAAGAAACAAATCCAAATTTCGTGTCCATAAGGCCAAACCACACAAGTATCATAAAAAACCTCTTCCATTTCTTAGGGAAAAATTGGGTAGAGGCTAATGCTTTATTCTCAAAATATTCCATGAATAAGTTAGAAACTATAGGGGAGACAGGAGAACCCATCACTACCCTACAGGTTTGTTCAAAGAACTCATGTTGTAAACTGAAAAAGGTAGAGGTAAGGCAAAGGCCAACTAATTTGGTAGTGTCTTTATCAGTGATCCGGTTTATGACATCAATGGCCTCTTGAATAGGAATATTCATATAAAGGGAAACAACAACAAAACTTACTAACAAATCACTAGGATCTAGCCTAATATCCTTCCATTCTTTAACAAAGGAAGTCGAGTCCTTAACAAAGGAATATGTGGGAGCAACAAGATGTTTGAGCCTCTGAGCTAATAATTTAGCTAGAAGATATGTAGGCCCACCTATTGTGTTAACAATAGGCCTCAAAAACACCCCAACCTTATGATCTTTGGAAGGCCATAAATTCTGGGGGTAAGGGGATTGCTTTCCATAAGCTTCTTATAGAGAGGTTTAACGAAATTCAATGGAATTAATGGCAGTTGATATTTCTTTATTAACTTTTTTAATAGGATTCTTATGATGCTTGATGTAACTATGACTATTATAGATATGGTCAACCAATTTGTTCACATAATCCAATTTATCAAGAATGACGACAACTCTACCTTTGTCAGCTTTATGGATGACAATGTCGGGGTTCTCCTTTAGAGATTTAAGGGCAACAAATTCATCTTTGCTAATGCTTCTTTTGGGAGGCTTAGCCTTCCTAAGAATGATAGCATAGTCTTGTCTGATAACCTTCTTAACATTATCAGGAAGGTCTTTGATACCAAATTCAATGTTACAAATAATGTCATTAATGGGACTCTTATTAGGGGCAAGGGCAAAATTAAGACCCTTATTTTAGAGGTTAAAAATGGATTGAATAGAAATTTTACTAGAGATATTAATAACATTTTTAAAAGGAGAACAGAAATGATTATCATTACTATTATTATTATTATGGTTAGAATTAATATTATAATTATTATTTGAATTTTTTTAATTATTATTATCCTAGGATTCATAAGGCTAGGGTCCCCCCTGAGACCTATTGTTAATACAATAGGTGGGCCTATGTGTCTTCTTGCTAAATTCTTAACTCAGAGGCTCAAACCTCTTGTTGGTCATGCTAATTCCTTTGTTAAGGACAGTGCTTCCTTTGTTAAAGAATGGAAGGATATTAGGCTGGATCCTGGTGATTTATTAGTAAGTTTTAATGTTGTTTCCATTTATACCAATATTCCTATTCAATAGGCCATTGATGTCATAAATTGGATCATTGAAAATGACACTACCAAATTAGTTGGCCTCTTCCTCACCTCTACCTTTTTCAGTTTCCAAGGTGACTTCTTTGAACAATGTTATGGGGTAGCGATGGGTTCTCCTCTCTCCCTTATAGTTGCTAACTTCTTCATGGAAGATTTTGAGACTAAAGAATTAGCCTCCGCCCAATTTCACCCTAATAAATGGAAGATGTTTGTTGATGATACTTGTGTCGTTTGGCCTTATGGATGCGAAAAAATGAATTTGTTTCTTAACCGTCTTAATCCTCAATATGACTCCATCAAATTCACAATGGAGGTTGAAGTGAATGGGTGTCTTCATTTCCGTAACGTCCTTCTCTCTAGAATGAATGATGGTTCCCTTTCTCACCTAGTCTTTTGCACAAAAACTCACACAGAGCAATATCTTCATTCCAGTTCTCATCATTTTCTAGCGCAAAAATTCAGATTCTAAGTACTCTAGCCACCTATGCTTTAAGAATTTCGAATGAGAAACACCTAGAAGAGAAAAAATCTCATCTTCTTAAATTTTTTGAAAATAATGGTCATAGCAAATCTCAAGGCCTCAAATATTTTCAAAGGGCCCATAAAGAATCGAGGGTTAAACCTCCTCATGGTAACCCAATCTCTAAGGTGCAGCTGCCATTTATCCAGGGGACCACTGACAGGAACGCCCTTATTCTTAAGAGGAATAAAGTTTCTTCTTCTTTCAAACCCATTTTTACCATTAGAAATTCTCTTAGACCCATTAAAGACGCTATAGACCCTATAGACGCTAAAGACATGAAAGGGGTTTACTCGATCTCATGTTCCTATGGGATTCCCTACATTAGGGAAATCAACCACTCTCTTAAACAGAGAATCCAAGACCATGCAACAGACATCGAGCATAACCGATCGTGTTGATAAGCTCTTGCGGAGCATTCAAAGAAATATAAGCACCATGCTTGCATTGAAGATGCGAAGGTCATTGCGAGGGTTGATCACTTCCACCATAGGAAGCTAAGAGAGGCAATTGAGATTCAGAAGCATTCAATCAATCTCAATAGGGATGATGGGTGGAAACTGAGTAAGAGCTAGATTCCAACTGTTTCCTCCCGATGTTATTACCCTGCCCTTTTTTTATTTTTTTCAACCTTTGTGTTTTTATTTATAAATATCTTATTATTATTATTTCATATATATAAAATAATAAATGATATACAAATAATAGTTTATTATTATTAATAGAATAATTCCAATATTTACAAACAATATAGAGGCCATTTTGATTATATATATATATATATATATATATATTATATATATATATATAATTTTTGGGGTATTTATTTATTTATGATAAGTTTATTTTATTAATTAATTAGAATATGTTTATGATTTTATTAACTATAATATTTTTTATGAACAAATTTGTTATTATAATTTCATTGATAATATAATATAATATATATTAATATATTTCTAATAATAATTTAATATTATTAATAAATAATTTCTATTTATATAAATAAATAATGGCTAGGCTTATAATAACTAGTTTTTAATTAAAAATTAATAAATGCTATTTTATTCATTAAATAACTAGTTCTTCACAATTAATTATGGACACTCATTAATTATTTATTTTTTAGGATCAATTATTTTTTTCACCAAAATCTTGAGAATGAACCACATTAGTTAGTTAAAAAAATAAACCAAATGATAATGATGATATGATTAATCCAAAAGACATTCATGTTTAAAATTAATTTCCTTTAACTTCAATCTTTCATTTTTCATGATTAATAGCATTCCGGGTGATGGTGCGAAAATTAAATATAATTTTTTATTAAATATTAACATATTACTTTTAAGAAAAAAAATTGGTTGTTATTACGAATAAAGAGAAATGCAGGCCTTAAATAAATGTCCATGGAAACTATCCTGTGGATTGCAGTGGCAGCGTCGAGCCGAGAAGGGAAGTGTGAACTCTAAGTTTATGCAGATAACTAATAAAATATTGTTAATTACGCACAACTCATGAGAGTGGCGCATGATATAAACCTGGCTCTGATAAGTTCAGATGTGGCTTGTGTGTGAAAATGGTTTTTTTTAACATACAGTCGAAACCAACAGTCTATTTAAAACACCGGTGAACCAGGTCGAAACCTAACAGTCCATTTAAAACATCGGTGAACCAGGTCGAAACCAATATTCTTTATTAAAAGAGGAGAAAACCATATGCACAATTCCCGAATAGATGGTCTCCTGAACTGATCCAGCTTCCTCTCTCTTAACTTGTATCAGCTTGTGCTTTACTTGGCATCCTCACTCTTAACTTGTATCCCTTTGTGTTTTACTTGGTTTTCCACAATTTGAGTTTGTGAAAAATGGTCGTTATTGCAGTCCCAATACAGATCTCACAAAATCGACTTGGAATTCTCCGTTAACAAATAACAGACCTGGAAATAAAATGGAAGGGCAAGGGCAAGACCTTACTATTGGACATGGGAGCAGGGGCAGGAACTTGTGCATTGGTGGAAGGTGCGAAGAGATTAATCATCACGAAGGGGACGAAGAGCATCAACAACGTGACAGACAGTGACCAACAAATTTCCCACGAAATTGTGAGTTTGAAATATGGTGAGAAAGTGGTCCAGTTTGAAATAGAGTGAGAAAGTGACCTTCAAGGCTACATATATTTATTGCATTAATTACAGCTTTCCCCTTCTTGAGCCATTGGAAAACATGAAGCAGCATGCATGTTCAACCACTCACATCTCGAATGGGTTTTTGGATGCATAGCATGGGAGTTTTTTTTAGTGTGATTTTTTGGAAGCTTTTAGGGTAGGTTTTTCTGGTCTAATTTCTCTAAAATCTGATAGGAATTTATTGAAATCACAAGCCGATGGTGATTCTGTGCAACGAAAATGCCCTAGAGATTTTCAGGGTGCTGAATCTATATATACAGTCAAAAAATTAGTTTAAATAACACAATTGAACACAAATCTTTTGACCAAATTTTTCTAACACCAGAAAATCCAACTCAAAAAAAAAAACTCTTTTTATACACTCAAGGCCTGATAGCAGGCGATTATTAGTTTCCCTCTTCATTGTAAGAAGCAGTCAATGTCTCGACACGCCGAAGACTCATCTTCTTCGTTATCAAGTGGTCAATGTTTCAACACGCTGACGATAAAGTGGGCTAGAATTGCCTAAACGTTGTCACATATCAACTAGTTGCATGGATTCATATTCTTCAGCCATGGTTACTGAAAATCCATAATTGACCAGCGGACAATGTCTCGACACCCTGAAGACTCGGCTTGTTGTTTTGCAGATTCATAGTGTCCTGTAAATGTTTCTTAAAATCCTGCAAGAAATTGCTATGGAACTGCAAGTAGTTTCAAACATTGGTTCCATGGCTGGATTCATTGTCATCTAGTAGTCTTACAATACCAGCAGACTCGGTTTCTACCTCAATATTCAAACACTCCGGTAGCTTTTGAGATAAGCAACCCCTGGGTCTCAAACATTGGTTGCATGGCCGAAGTTTCCCATTTTCCATTTCTAGCCATTATGGTCATAGTTATGATTTCAGTAGGCCTTTCGGCCAATGATCCGAAGTTGGAGTTGGAGGTGGGTGAAGGGTGCAACCCCAATAACGTTAGTGATACAATGTTCACAGCTTTCAGTGGCAATCGGGATTCTGTTTTAGCATCCTTCAGCTCAGATCTTACCCCACAAATTTATGCTACTAACAACAATGGTAATATCTATGCTCTTGCAGTGTGTAGGAAGTATTTAACCTCACGCCAGTGCTCCAAATGCATTAAAGGAGAAGTTACTCAACTAAAAGCATATTGTTCTCGATCTCTTGGTGGTCGGATTTATCTAGACGGTTGTTTCATTCGCTATGAGAATTCTTTTTTCGATGGTCAGGCTGTTGCTAAAATTATAATTTCAACTACAGTGTTTCCGGAAGCCGACAGTTGAACAATGATCGCGTTTATTCCGGAAAACCAGCAGTACTTCCATCGCACCGCTTTTCACGAGCAAGAGGTATTCCTCCGGAGAGCAGCAATTACATTCATCGATTGACACATGGCTTGAGCTGTTTTCCAAAACAATTTTTCATCGGAGCATAAAGTCTGACTGAAATGGGTCGCGCGATATTGTTGTCAGCCATCGGATTAGATCTACGGTTAAGAGAACAGCTGCACATGTTTTTTGTTGGACCTCCGTAGAAGCCATATGACAGGGTTAATAATAAAAGGAATGTATCGCCATGCTGAAAAATTTAATGAATTTACTACGGGGTTGGTAAATATAGGTAAGTTTTTAATTTTATTAGTTTTCTATCCACATGAGTTGTTTTGTTTTTATTGCACAAGTAAAACGTATGTAAGTCTTTTTTGTTCATTATATATGCAATGAAAAGGGGAGCACGCAATGCAAATGTAGTTGAGTGAAAAACAAAAGGATATACGCAGAAATGTGTATGGTATATTTTTGTAGTTGTTGAAATGTAATGTAAAAACACAACAGCGTATGTGAAAGGTAAAAAAATTTCTTACACAACAGTGTTAAATATTTACAGCGGAGACAGAGTATTTTTTCTTGGAGTGGACAGAGTAATTTTTTTGTTTTGTTTTGGAACTGCATTTGAAGCAGTCTATGGTTGTAATCCCTCTGTGAGAGGAAGAAATTTGTAACAGCAGTTGTTCTGGTTAATGAATAAAAAGTTTTTATTGTGCATGTGAAACACTATTCTTTCCAGCAAACAATTTTATTTGCTTCCCTGTGTTACGATCTTGTGCAAAAACAGAGCATTGTTCTCTGTTCAGTTCTTTTGTTTGGAATTATCAGAAATTCCCAACATGGTATTAGAGCTTGTCCAGGCTCTTTGAAGATGTCAAAGAAGCTGAAGGAAGGATTTTTTGTTGCAGCATCTTCTCCAGCAAAGTGAAGACTCAGTCAAAAAAATCCAAGGTATTTCTCAAGATTTTTGTGTTGCTGTTGAAGACACTCAGTGATTTTTAAATACACATTCAAGTATTTGAAATATAGTTAAATGTGCAAGAATGGCTGGTTCCAGCACCAGCATCAGCACCAACACTAGCATGGGTATTTGTAATACTCAGCTCCCACTATTTAATGGGAAAAACTATGACTATTGGGCAATAACCATGAGAGCCCTGCTTACCTCACAAGACTTATGGGAATTTGTTGAGGATGGTTTTGAAGAACCAGCAGATGAAAATAAGTTTAATAATTTGACTTAGGCAGAGAAAGAATGGTTGAAGAGCTACAAGAAGAAGGATTCTAAAGCCCTCCACTTCTTATATCAAGCAGTGCATGAGAGTGTGTTTCCAAGGATAGCAACAGCCAAGACATCCAAAGAAGCATGGAAAACTCTCAAAACAGCCTATCATGACATGGAGAAAGTGAAGACAACAAAACTACAGTTGCTGAGAAGAGATTTTGAGAATCTGTGCATGAAGGAGTCAGACAATATTGACTCATTCTTCACACAAGTGATTGGTCTGGTCACACAGATAAGGTCTCATAGAGAGATTCTTGAAGAAAAGAGGATTGTGGAGAAACTATTGAGGGTCCTACCCTCAAAGTTCAATGTGATTGTCACCACCATAGAAGAGACAAAGGATCTCACAAACTTCTCAGTTAATGAACTACATGCATCACTGATAACACATGAGCAGAGATTGAGTAGAAATGAAAACTCATCTCTAGAGCATGCCTTTAAGACCCAGATGTCATTTGGAAGAGGAAGAGATCAAGGCAAAGGAAACAAGAGAGGAAGAGGCAGAAGCCAAAACAGAGGTGGAAGAAACAGTCCAGCAAATGCTCAAGGAAGAGGCAGTAATCCAAATCAGAACCAAGGCCAAGGCGCAGCAGTCAACAAAGTGGACAACATCATGCTCAAGGACAAAGGTATGAAAAAATCCAATGTCCAATGTTATTATTGTAAAAAATATGGGCATTATGCAAATGAATGTAGGAAGAAGCAGCATGATATGAATAATAGATCTAGTGTAAATTTCACTAGAGAAAAATATCAGCCAAGATAATGTGTTGTTTGCATATAATATGGCTAAAACAAAGAGTGAAGATGTATGGTTTCTAGACTCTAGTTGCAGCAACCATATGATAGGAAACATAACCCTGTTTTCTAAGTTAGATCAGAGTGTGAAGTCACAAGTCACACTTGGGACTGATAGTAAAATTTCTGTTATGGGAAAAGGAGAAGTAAAAGTCTTAACAAGGAAAGGTGAAAAGAAAACCATAGCAAATGTCTATTATGTTCCGGGAATGAAATGTAACCTCTTAAGTATTGGACAGCTTGTTCAAAAGGGGTACAATGTTTTCTTTGAGAATGATGTATCCATCATCATGGATAGGGCACCTAGCAAACGATTTATTGCTGAAGTGAAGATGACAAGGAACAGGATGTTCCCTCTCAAGATAAAAGTAGATTTGAAAGATGGAGTTGAAATTGTAGCAGTTACACAAGAGGCTTTCCAAAGCGAACCAAAAGAGGAAAATTGGTTGTGGCACTTGAGATTTGGACATCTCAACTTTGGAGGTCTTAACTTGTTGAGTAGAAAAGGAATGGTAAGAGAATTACCATTGATAGAGAAACCAGACAGCCTTTGTGAAGGTTCTATCTTGAGGAAACAACACAGAGAAAGTTTTCCATCAGAGAAAAGCATAAGGGCAAAAGCACCATTAGAGATTGTCCACTCATATTTATGTGGGCCGATGCAAACTCCATCATTTGTAGGCAACCAATATTTTCTAACATTCATTGATGATTTTACTAGAAAAACTTGGGTCTATTCCCTGAAGAACAAAAGTGAAGTGTTTGAGAAATTTCGCAATTTCAAAGCACTTGTAGAAAACCAAAGTGGGCTGCATATCAAAGTTCTAAGAACTGATAGATGAGGTGAGTATATCTCCAAATAATTTCTACGTTTTTGTAGAAAAAATGGAATTCATAAGAAGTTTACCACAAGGTACACTCCGCAGCAAAATGGTGTTGCCGAAAGGAAGAATAAGACAATCATGGATATGGCGAGGAGTATGTTGAAGGCAAAGAATTTTCAAAATGATTATTAGGCTAAAGTTGTACACTGTGCAGCGTATATTTTGAATAGGTGTCCTACAAAAGTAGTCATGAACAGAGTGCCAGAAGAAGCATGGAGTGGGAGAAAGCAAGGAGTCACCCAACTGAATGTTTTGGATGTGTGGCTTATGCACACATTCCATATCAGCTAAGGAAGAAGTTGGACAGCAAAGGGGAGAAATGTATTTTCATTGGATACAGTGAGGAATCCAAAGCTTACAGGTTGTATAACCCATCCACCGAGAAGTCTTTTGCGAACAGAGATGTTTAGTTCATTGAGGAGGAAGCTTGGGATGGAAGCATAGAAAAAATAGTGAATGTTAAAAGCTCTTTGTCACATGATGAAGATGATGAGGATATTGCTGAAATACATCCCCAAATAGTAGCGCCAACACAACGGCATCAAGCGACACCCTTGAGGAGAAATGAAAGTGCTTCTCCAAGCAGACCACAAGGAGGAAGTTCAAGTGCTTCTTCAAGAACTTGTACATCAAATGAAAGAGGTAAGAAGTTCAAAAATTTAAGTGAAATTTATGAACAAGAGGCAACAAATGAAGGTTTGAATTCTTCGTTTGCTTTATATTGTCATGTTGATGACCCTGTTCATTTCGAAGAAGCAATTAAGGATAGGAAATGGATAGAAGCTATGGATGAGGAGATTAATGCCATAGAAAGAAACAAGACATGGGATTTGGTTGGATTACCAAAAGGAAAAGAAGTCATTGGAGTTAAATGGGTTTACAAGACCAAGAGTAATCCTGAAGGCAAAATAGAAAGACACAAAGCAAGACTTGTTGTCAAAGGATATAAGTAGAAGTATGAGAGATACTATGAGGAAACTTTCGCATCGGTTGCTAGAACGGAAACCGTGAGAGCAGTGTTGTCCATAGCAGCACAAAACAAGTTGAAAGTTTACCAAATGGATGTGAAGTCAGCATTCCTAAATGGAGTGTTAATGGAAGAGGTTTACATTGAACAACCTCCAGACTATGAAAAGAAAGGCCAAGAGCACAAAGTGTGCAGATTGAAGAAAGTTCTTTATGGGCTGAAGAAAGCACCAAGAGCGTGGTACAGTAGGATAGATTCCTATCTACTGGAAAATGGATTTGAAAAGTGTGATGGAGAACCCACCCTCTATATCAAAGAAAAAGATGGTAAAATACTAATTGTTGTGTTATATGTTGATGATGTTATTTTTACAGGTAATGATGATTACCTTATTCAAAATTTCAAAACAGTGATGAAAGAAGAATTTGAAATGACTGACATGGGTTTGCTGAGATACTTCTTAGGAATAGAAGTAGAACAAAATGGAAATGGAATTTTCATCTCACAAGCGAAATATGCCAATGAAGTATTGGAAAGATTTAATATGCAGGAGAGAAAAGCAGCAATCATTCCCACAATGATGGGATTAAAACTCAGCAAAGAGGACAACAGCAAGGATTTAGATCCTAATTTGTACAAGAGCATAGTTGACAGCCTCATGTATTTGACTGCAACTAGGCCGGATATAATGCATGTTGTTAGTTTAATTTTCAGATTCATGGAGAGGCCAAAAGAAGCACATTGGCAGGCAACAAAAAGGATTCTAACGTATGTTAAAGGTACTAAAAGGTTTTGCATTTTATATACTGCTTCAAAATGTTCAGATTTAATTGGATACACTGATAGTGATTGGGCTGTAAGTATAGATGATCGGAAAAGCACATCCGGTTATGTTTTTCACATGGGTTCAGGAGCCATTTCATGGGCTTCTAAAAAACAGCGTATTGTAGTGTTGTCTACAACAGAGGCAGAATATGTGGCAGCTACAGAAGCAACATGTCAAGCAGTTTGGATGAGAAGGATGTTAAAGAGCTTATGCCAAGAGCAAACAAAAGGAACTGTTATTTTTTGTGACAATAGCTCAGCTATTGCATTATCCAAGAATTCTATGTTTCATATGAGAACGAAACACATTGACACAAAGTTTCATTACATCATAGAATTGGTAAACAATGGAGAAATTGTCTTAAAACATTGTAGAACTCGGGAGCAGGTTGCAGGCATTCTGGCCAAACCACTGGGGCAGAAAAGTTTTGAATTTTTGAGGAAATGTCTGGGTATGACTGATAACCCAGCAGTTGAAATTAAAGGGGAGTGTTGAAATTATAATTTCAACTACAGTGTTGCTGGAAGCCGACAATTGAACAGCGACCACGTTTATTCCGGAAAACCACCAGTACTTCCATCGCACTGCTTTTCACGAGCAAGCAGTATTCCTCTAGAGAGCAGTGATTACAATCATCGATTGACACGTGGCTTGAGTTGTTTTCCAAAACAACTTTTCATCGAATCATAAAGTTCGACTGAAATGGGCCGCGCGATATTGTTGTCAACCGTCGGATTAGATCTACGGTTAAGAGAGTAGCTCCACATGTTTTTTGTTGGACCTCCGTAGCAGCCGTATGAAAAGGTTAATAATAAAAGGAATGTATCGCCATGCTGAAACATTTAATGAATTTACTACGGGGTTGGTAAATATAGGTAAGTTTTTAATTTTATTAGTTTTCTATCCACGAGAGTTGTTTTGTTTTTATTGCACAAGTAAACATATGTAAGCCTTTTTTTTGTTCATTGTATATGCAATGAAAAGGGGAGCACGCAGTGAAAATGTAGTTGAGTGAAAAACCTAAGGATATACACAGCAGCGCGTATGGTATATTTTTGTAGTTGTTGAAATGTAATGTAAAAACGTAGCAGCGTATGTGAAAGGTAAAAAAATTTCTTACACAGCAGTGTAAAATATTTGCAGCAGAAACAAAGTATTTTCTCTTGGAGTGGACAAAGTAATTTTTTTTTTTTTGTTTTGGAACTGCATTTGAAGTAGTCTATGGTTGTAATCCCTCTGAGAGAGGAAGAAATTTGTAACAGCAGTTGTTCTGGTTAATGAATACAAAGTTTTTATTGTGCATGTGAAACACTCTGTTCTTTCCAGCAAACAATTTTATTTGCTTCCCTGTGTTAAGATCCTGTGCAAAAATAGAGCATTGTTCTCTGTTCAGATCTTTGGTTTGGAATTATCAGAAATTCCCAACAGCTGTGGATGCTGGGAATTCCTCCAACTCTCTATACAACACAAACTCCAGTGATCTGCGATTCTCTAAACGAGCCCAGGCCTTATCCGCACAACTGATCACGAACGCTTCTCCAAATAATCATTATGCCGTCGGCTCCATTATGGATCCTTATATGGTCTCGCTCAATGTTGGCCTTCTCTTTCCAACAATAGCTACCAAAAATGCTTGAATGATGCTCAGAATCTTTTACTCAAGAGTACTCCCGTGAGTGAAGGACGGGGTCTCAAGGCAGGCTGTTTTATGCGCTACTCAACTTACATGTTTTATAACCAGACATCCCGTACGGGTATTCTAAATCTGTTGCAACTATTTGTTGTTTAATTCACATATAATATCTTCATTGATTTTTTTGTTTTTGTTTAAGATTCGGGGAATTCATCATCAAAGTTAGTGGCCAAATTGTCAGTCACCATTGGCAGAGCAGTGTTGGTTGCGGTGGTGTGTTTCGTACTGTTATGTCGACGAAGTAGACAATGGAAGAGTTACAATCGACCAGGTGATTTATCATCATTATTAGGGCTTCCAAACTACATTTTCCATATTTCTTTGACTTTGTATTATTTAATCGTTGTGAGAAATACTGTGTGCAGATGATAACCTAACTGCGATTAAGGAAAGCTTTGAGGTTTTCGATTACGAGGTTCTGAAAAATTCTACTGGGAACTTTGAAAGAAACAATATAATTGGAAGAGGAGGATTTGGTGAAGTTTCTAAGGTATAATATCAAAAGTGGCTTTTGTGAGTCTGTTAATTTATATGGATTATTTGCAGATGGATTCTAATGATTTAGATGAGCAGGGAAGACTTCCAGATGGGAGGGAAGTTGCGATTAAAAAACTGAATGGAAGGCATCAGACTACTCAAGCCACAAAGGAGTTTCTCACAGAAGCGAGGCTCATCAGCAGCGTCCATCACCGTAATCTTGTTCTTTTGTTTGGATGTTGCATGCAAGGGCATGAACACTTGCTAGTTTATGAATTTATGTCATATAACAGTCTTGACAAGAATTTGTTTGGTAAGTTGTTCTCATTAAAGCTGTGGTTTTAGCGATTCAAGTTGTTCATTAAAAAAAATTGTATTCGTTCAATTACATGTATTGAAGCATTCAAATATTATTTGTATTGAAGCTTGCAAATTTTTTTTTCAAGATCTACAGGAGAGATAAGGAATCCTTTGAGTTGGGAAAATCATTTAAAAATTATAGAGGGCACAGCTCGGGGCCTTGCATATCTCCACGAGGATGCTAATGAGTGCATTATACACAGAGATATCAAATGTGAAAATATACTTTTAGATGAGAGATTTCATCCAAAAATAGCATATTTGGATTGGCTAGATTCTTCCCGTATGACCAAACCTAGGTTTCTACCAGCAGATTCGAAGGAACAAGGTAAGTTGTGCAATCCATTTATTATTTTTTCTCAGAAGCTCCTCTTTATAAAGAGTCTCACAGCATTGTTCCTTCCATGAATTTATTGTGAGGCAAAGACTACACTGCTCTAGAGTATGTTGTCCATGGGCAATTATCAGAAAAAGCTGACGTTTATAATTATGGGATTGTTGTTCTTGAGATTGTGAGTGGGAGAAAGTGCTTGGATTATATACTGCCAGAGCCTGTGTAGATTCTTCTCCAATGGGTGCGTCTTTGTCTTTGCTTGAAAGAATCTTTTATCAGATAATTTGGTTTGAGTATTACAGGAAAATTGTTTTGCATAAAATTTTAGAGTAGAAACTTGATGATGTTGCAGGCTTGGAATAAGTACGAACAAGATGAAGCTTTGGATATTGTTGATTCAACAGTAGAGGGACGGTACTCAAGAGAACAGGTGCTCAAAATAATCTCAATTGCATTTCTTTCTACTCAAGGCTCTTCGACGCGGCCAGCGATGTCACATGTTTTTGTTGGGAATTTCTGATAATTCCAAAACAAAACGAACAGAGAATAATGCTCTGTTTCTTTACACAGTGGAAACTAAAATTGTTTGGGAGAACAGAGTTTGGCACATACACAAAAAACTTTGTATTCATTAACCAGAATGTTGTTACAGAACTTCTTCCTCTCTCAGAGGGATTACACCAGGAATGCTTCAGTTCCACAAAAAAATTACTCTATCTCTCCAGAAAATTTTACACTGCTGTGTGTAAAAATATCTTTTTCTATATGTTGTTGCGTGCTTCTTTTACATTACATATGTTGATTAACAACAACTAAATACAAAACAGGACATATATGTTTACTTGTCTTACTCTCGTGAAAATAAAAAACAATAAAATTAAAATCTTACCAACGTTTACCAACCCACAGTAAATTACATTTATTGTTTTACTGACAAAATTGGCAGTAAATGAAACTTCTAATTCACGTCAAGTCCATATGGTGCAGGCCTGTACACAACTGTTGACTTCAATCGAATGGCTGTCAGTCGATATCGGTTTAAAAAATGAGATATGCGATTTGCGATCGCATCGCATCGCAGAATCGCAATCTACGGAAGAGAAAAAACGGAGCACTATCATATGGGTGTGATTTGCGATTTGCAATTGGATCGCATCGCAACATCACAATCGGCAAAAACCACAGGACGTAGCAGAGGGAAACATGTCGTGAACGCGATTTGCGATATGCGATAAGATCGCATCACAAAGAAAAATAGTGCTGCAGTTGAAATTATCATTTCAACACTCCCCTTTAATTTCAACTGTTGGGTTATCATTCATACCCAAACATTTTCTCAAAAATTCAAAACTTTTCTGCCCCAATGGTTTGGTCAGAATGTCTGCAACCTGCTCCTGAGTTTTGCAATGTTTCAAAACAATTTCTCCATTGTTTACCAATTTTCTGATGTAATGAAACTTTGTGTCAATGTGTTTCATTTTCTTATGAAACACAGAATTCTTGGATAATGCAATAGCTGAGCTATTATCACAAAAAATCACAGTTCCTTTTGTTTGCTCTTACCATAAACTTCTTAACATCCTTCTCATCCAAACTGCTTGACATGCTGCTGCTGTAGCTGTCATGTATTCTGCCTCTACTGTAGACAACGCTACTATAGGCTGTTTTTTAGAAGCCCATGAAATAGCTCTTGAACCCATGTGAAAAACATAACCGGATGTGATTTTTCGATTATCTACACTTCCAGCCCAATCACTATCAGTGTATCCAATTAGATCTGAACATTCTGAAACAGTATATAAAATGCCAAACCTTTTTGTACCTTTAACATACCTCAGAATCCTTTTTGTTGTCTGCTAATGTGCTTCTTTTGGCCTCTCCATGGATCTGGAAATTAAACTAATAGCATGCATTATATTCAGCCTAGTTGTAGTCAAATACATGAGGCTGCCAACTATGCACTTGTACAAACAAGGATCAAAATCCTTGTTGTTGTCCTCTTTGCTGAGTTTTAATCCCATCATTGTGGGAGTGATTGCTGCTTTGCTCTCCTTCATATTAAATCTTTCCAATACTTCATTAACATATTTCGCTTGTGAGATAAAAATCCCATTTCCATTTTGTTCTACTTCTATTCCTAAGAAGTATCTCAACAAACCCATGTCAGTCATTTCAAATTCTTCTTTCATGACTGTTTTGAAATTTTCACTAAGATAACCATCATTACCTATGAAAATAACATCATCAACATATAACACAACAATTAGTATTTTACCATCTTTTTCTTTGATGTAGAGGGTGGGTTCTCCCTCACATTTTACGAATCCATTTTCCAGTAGATAGGAATCTATCCTACTGTACCACGTTCTTGGTGCTTGCTTCAACCCATAAAGAGCTTTTTCAATCTGCACACTTTGTGCTCTTGGCCTATCTTTTCATAGCCTAGAGGTTGTTCAAAGTAAATCTCTTCCGTTAACACTCCATTTAGGAATGCTGACTTCACATCCATTTGGTAAACTTTCCACTTGTTTTGTGTTGCTATGGACAACACTGCTCTCACGGTTTCCATTCTAGCAAGCGGTGTGAAAGTTTCCTCATAGTCTCTCCCATACTGTTGTTTATCTCCTTTGACAAAAAGTCTTGCCTTGTGTCTTTCTATTTTTCCTTCAGCATTACTCTTGGTCTTGTAGACCCATTTAACTCCAATGACTTCTTTTCCTTTTGGTAGTTCAACTAAATCCCATGTCTTGTTTCTTTCTATGGCATTGATCTCCTCATCCATAGCTTCTATCCATTTCCTATCCTTAATTTCTTCTTCGAAATGAACAGGGTTATGAACATGACAATATAAAGCAAACAAAGAGTTCAAACCTTCATTTGGTGCCTCTTGTTCATAAATGTCACTTAAATTTCTGAACTTCTTACGTCTTTCATTTGGTGTACAAGTGCTTGAAGAAGCACTTGAATTTCCTCCTTGTGGTGTGCTTGGAGAAGCACGTTCATTTCTCCTCAAGGGTGTCTTTTGCTACCCTTGTGTTGGCGCTGCTGTTTGGGGATGTATTTCAACCATCTCCTCATCATCTTCATCATGTGACAAAGAGTTTTTAACATTCACTATTTTCTCTATGCTTCCATCCCAAGCTTCCTCCTCAATGAACTGAACAACTTTGCTCGCAAAAAACTTCTTGGTGGATGGGTTATACAACTTGTAAGCTTTGGATTCCTCACTGTATTAAAATGAAAATACATTTCTCCCCTTTGTTGTCCATCTTCTTCCTTAGCTGATCTGGAATGTGTGCATAAGCCACACATCCAAAAACTTTCATGTGGGTGACTCCTTGCTTTCTCCCACTCCATGCTTCTTTCGACACTCTGTTCATCATTGCTTTGGTAGGACACCTATTCTAAATGTACGATGCACAGTGTACAACTTCAGCCCAATAATCATTTGGCAAATGCTTTGCCTTTAACATACTCCTCGCCATATCCATGATTGTCCCATTCTTCCTTTCAGCAACTCCATTTTGTTGCGGAGTGTACCTAGTGGTAAATTTTTTATGAATTCCATTTTCTCTACAAAAACATAGAAATTCTTTGGAGATATACTCACCTCCTCTATCAGTTCTTAAAACTTTGATATGTAGCCCACTTTGGTTTTCTACAAGTGCTCTGAAATTGCGAAATTTTTCAAACACTTCACTTTTGTTCTTAAGGGAATAGACCCAAGTTTTTCTAGTAAAATCATCAATGAATGTTATAAAATATCGGCTGCCTGCAAATGATGGAGTTTGCATCGGTCCACATAAGTCTGAGTGGACAATCTCTAAGGGTGCTTTTGCCCTTATGCTTTTCCCTGATGGAAAACTTTCTCTGTGTTGTGTCCCCAAAATACAACCTTCACAAAGGTTGTTTGGTTTCTCTATCAATGGTAATCTTCTTACCATTCCTTTTCTATGCAACAAGTTAAGACCTCCAAAGTTGAGATGTCCAAATCTCAAGTGCCACAACCAATTTTCATCTTTTGGTTCGCTTTGGAAAGCCTCTTATGTAACTGCTGCTATTTCTACTCCATCTTTCAAATCTGCTTTCATTCTGAGAGAGAACATCCTGTTCCTTGTCATTCTTACTTCAGTAATACATCATTTGTTGGGTGCTCTATCGATGATGGTGCATACATCATTCTCAAAGAAAACATTGTACCCCTTTTGAATAAGTTGTCCAATACTTAAGAGGTTACATTTCATTCCAAGAACATAATAGACATCTGCTATGGTTTTTCTTTTCACCTTTCCTTGTTAAAACTTTTACTTCTCCTTTTCCCATAACAGAAATTTTACTATCAGTCCCATGTGTGACTTGTGACTTCACACTCTGATCTAACTTAGAGAACAGGGCTATGTTTCCTGTCATATGGTTACTGCAACCGGAGTCTAGAAACCATACATCTTCACTCTTTGTTTCAGCCATATTATATGCAAACAACATTTATCTTTGTTGATATTTTCTCTAGTGAAATTTGCACTAGATTTATTACTCATATCATGTTGCTTCTTCCTACATTCATTTGCATAATGCCCGTATTTTTTACAATAATAATATTGGACATTGGATTTATCATACCTTTGTCATTGAGCATGATGTTGTCCACTTTGTTGGCTACTGCCTTGGCCTTGGTTCTTCTGATCTGGATTGTTTCTTTCACCTCTATTTTGGCTTCTGCCTCTTCCTCTCTTGTTTCCTCTGCCTTGACCTCTTCCTCTTCCAAAGGACATTTGGGTCTTAAAGGCATGCTCTAGAGATGAGTTTTCGTTTCTACTGAATCTCTGCTCATGTGTTATCAACGATGCATGTAGTTCATCAACTGAGAAGTTTGTGAGATCCTTTGTCTCTTCTATGGTGGTGACAATCACATCGAACTTTGAGGGTATGACCCTAAATAGTTTCTCCACAATCCTCCTTTCTTCAAGAATCTCTCCATGAGACCTTATCTGTGTGACCAGACCAATCACTTGTGTGAAGAATGAGTCAATATTATCTGACACCTTCATGCATAGATTCTCAAAATCTCTCTTCAGCGACAGTAGTTTTGTTGTCTTCACTTTCTCCATGCCATGATAGGCTATCTTGAGAGTTTGCCATGCTTCTTTGGATGTCTTGGTTGCTGCTATCCTTGGAAACACACTCTCATGCACTGTTTGATATAAGAAGTAGAGGGCTTTAGAATCCTTCTTCTTATAGCTCTTCAACAGATCTTTCTCTGCCTGAGTTAAGTTATTAAACTCATTTTCATTTGTTGCTTCTTCAAAACCATCCTCAACAAATTCCCATAAGTCTTGTGAGACAAGAAAAGCTCTCATAGCTATTGCCCAATAGTCATAGTTTTTCCCATTAAATAGTGGGAGCTTAGTATTATAGATACCCATGCTAGTGCTGGCTCCAGCCATTCTTGCACTATTAACTATGCTTCAAAATACTTGACTGTGTATTTAAAATTACTGATTGCCTTCAACAGCAACACACAAAAAAAACTTGAGATATACCTTGGATTTTTTTGACTGAGTCTTCACTCTGCTGGAGAAGCTGTTGCAACAAAAAAAATCCTTCCTTCAGTTTATTTGACACCTTCAAAGAGCCTGGACAAGCTCTGATACCATGTTGGGAATTTCTGATAATTCCAGAACAAAACGAACAGAGAATAATGCTCTGTTTCTTTACACAGCGGAAACTAAAATTGTTTGGGAGAACAGAGTTTGACACATGCACAAAAAACTTTGTATTCATTAACCAAAATGTTGTTACAGAACTTCTTCCTCTCTCAGAGGGATTACACCAGGAATGCTTCAGTTCCACAAAAAAAAATAACTGTCTCTCCAGAAAATTTTACACTGCTGTGTGTAAAAATCTATTTTTCTCTACGTTGTTGCGTGCTTATTTTACATTACATATGCTGATTAACAACAACTAAAAACAAAACAGGACATATATGTTTACTTGTCTTACTCTCGTGAAAATAAAAAACAATAAAATTAAAATCTTACCAATGTTTACCAACCCAAAGTGAATTACATTTACTATTTCACCAACAAAATTGGTGGTAAATGAAACTTCTAATTCACATCAAGTCCATATGGTGCAGGCCTGTACACAACCGTTGACTTCAATCAGACGGCTGTGAGTCGATATCAGTTTAAAAAATGAGATATGCGATTTGCTATAGTTTATTGTAATGTTTTGTAAAATGCAATGTTTATGAGAATATTGTACCTAAAACAATTGATTTTAGTGTCCTTCATAAATGAAATTTCAATCTTTTAGCTGGTGAAGTATTTGAAAAGTGACACATGTCAAGTAAATAAAATAAATAAATAAATATTTTTATTTCAAAAATATTAAAAAAGTGATTTAGTGTGTGTATTGTGTATTAGTATTTATATGAAAATATATATTTGCAAGTAATAATAGAGAGCATAATATTTGTTTTGCGTTTTGTAAAATTTACTAATAATATTGTGATAAAATAATATGTTTATTTGAGATTAGAGTGGATTAAAATCAAACATGTAATTAAAAGAAAATTAAGTGGCTTAAATAAATTTGTATTCTAGATATTTAATAACATTAATTATTAAATTCCAGTGTTGATTTGCAACAATATTAACACACTTTGAACATTTATTATATCTTCTTTATTGCACCTTAAACATTTAATATATCTCCTCTATTGTAGACCGGACATTTTGAGATTCATGCTTTAAAATTTGGCATTGAGAAGTGGAGGTGCATTTGCTGGGTCTATTAGTCATCTAACATTTTGCAAAAATATGTAAAACACATTAGTCATTTAACACCATACAAAGAGTTGTGAAACTTGTTATGATGTGGAGTTGTAGAAAAATGTGAAGAAGAAAATTACAGAGGTTAAAGTCATTGAAGTCATTAACAAAAAATGAAAGATATAGATGAATGAGACTATCAAGTACATATTTTTTTGTTTGCAAAGCAATTATTTTTAATGTGTTTCAAGTAGAATAATATTTTGAGGTTTTTTTGTGCTTTGTTCTTCCTCTGTTTACATGCATTTTTAGTTTGTGTGTTTCAACTTACATGTATTTGGTTGGCTTAGCAATTTGTCTTTGTTTGTTTTTCAAGTTGTATACATTTGGTGGGATTAATAGTCTAATTCCATGAAATATGAAGCAACAATTTAGTTAATAGTAATACAATAGCATAAAATATGAAGTAAAAATTTAATTGACATTAATACAATATAGTCATAGTCTAAGTGACCTTACTAGTAAGTCTTATTCTTTGCTTTCTGTATACATTTGGTGTTATATATACCTAGATAGAGTTAAATTAATCAATGATTTACCACCTTGAATTTCTCGTAAAAGAGTGCAATCATTTTATTTATTAATAATTTAATTTAATTATTTTCATTTTTATTGGTTAGAATTTTATTGTGATATCATTACAATTCGTACCATCGCAGTCAGTTGTCAGCGCATTAATTCATCAATTTTCGGGGGCTAATTTATTAGTTCAACATAAATAGTGGTAAATGTTGGCGTGGCATCGCGTTGATTGAAGTGGGCCTGCCCGAGTTTGGAACACCTCCCCAAACTCTTGATCGCACAATACGCCACATTGATTTACTCCCATTTCAAATTATATTTCAAATTCGCTGGCCAAGCACCTGCTTCTAAAGGCGCCATTATAATTTATAATCGTCGAACTGTCAACGATAGTTGGAATATGTGGAGAGACTTTTCTTATATCGAGATTCAAAACTCCAGTTTTCGTAAATTGATGGGAAATTGTAATGACTGGCACTGGCAAGTAGGCAGATTCTCGTCCTGAACTGAACTGAATTTCTTTAAGCTTAAGGAGTTGTCTATAATGCGATTTTTTGGAGATTCTGGTAATGGAATCCGGCGGAAGAAATTGAGGTTAAATCTTGATTTGTTGCAGTTAAAATGGTTTTTTAATTGCATATTTGAATTCAGCACCCTGAAAAACACCTGAGACACTTTGATTGTGCAGAAACTAGCTATCAAACTTGTGATTCCAATAAATTGTTGCCGGATTTTGACCGCAAAAACCCACCATAAAAGCTTTCAAAAAATCGCATTATAGACAACCGCTAAGCTTAAGGTAAAGTCAGCGTTATTTGCATTCATTTAATCTTTTTTTCAACTTTCAAGGCACAGGGAGACGAGAATACAGAGCACGCATCTCGTCGCCGGGCCGGGTCCACTCACCCGACAAACTCCATAAAAGGTCACCTACCATGAGTTTGACTTAGCCAAATTTCCATCTCTCCGTTGTCTCGGCGCATGCCAACTTGTCCGAACGTTGGGCCACTCTCCAACTCATCGCCCACCCACTCGTCGCATGCCAACTCGTCATGTTTAACCGCGGGTGCATCACATCAAATCATCACACATTGCATGAATAACTTATTGGCGTGACAGAGCAACCCCCGAAATTCATCTATTCCTGAATGATTGAACATCCATCAAATACCTACACCAGACAGTCTAAATATCAGGAGGCATATTAATATTAGAATTTAAATTTGATTTCATTATTATCGGGTTGCCCTCAACGTCGTTAGTGATAAATCCTTTCAAAGGAAGAAAACAATCAACCCTCATCCATGAAACACCTACCCCACACACCATTTCAATATTAGATTCCAGAATCAATTTCAATAGTATTGAGTCATTCTTAATCTGCTCATCTTAAATATTTTGAGTAAAATAATGATTAATTTTTTATAAACTTAAAAATATTTTTAAAAGTTAATATAAATATAGTTTACCATGAATAACCAATATAAAAGAAATAACAAAATGAAAGTGGGATATTTAATAATGTTTGATTAGGTAATGAGTATGGGCTACATCATAACTAAAAATTTAACTAATTACTTTTTTGATTGGTTTTTATGATCAATTCAGACTAATAATTTTAATGTATGTCTAGTTTTGGTTGATTAAATAATATAAAAATTCCAAAACTTTTTATTGTTGTTTATTAATAGGTTATGGTCAATAGAAACCCAAAAAAAAAATATTTATTAATGTTTGATTAGGCAATTGGTATTGATTACATCATAACTAAAGATTCAACTAATTATGTTTCTAATTGGCTTTTATGATGAATTCAAACCAAAAATTTTAATCTATGTTTAGTTTTGGTTGATTAAATAATATCATCTTTCTACAACCAAAAGGTAAAATATTGTTATTCTAATTATCCCTTTATTCTAATGGGCCCTTATGTTATATTCAAGTCAATAATTTGTGATAAATTGAACTTCATGCCTATGAAGTTAGGAATGCTAATCATTTTCAAAAATAAAAGAAATAATTTCTTTAGTTAAAACATTGTATTAATTATTTTACATTTATAAGATAAGTATATATTCTCCTTCATATTTAATATGGACTAAGCGTGTGTGTGTATATATATATATATATATTCTTAACTCAAGAAATCAAACCACTCCATATGGAAATCGTGAAAAGTGTTTATATTTTGTTTAAATTTAGTGAAAATGAAGATAAATATATTACTATTTAAAATATTATATATGAACCTAAGATAAATAATTATTTAAAAATTTAATTTGAAATGAAACTAAATATTTTTTAAAATTTACGATTATTTAATATCACATTTAAAATAGAATAAGTTATATTAAAAAAATAATTTAATAACATAGTAATATTATCCCATATCTCAACTATTAACAATAACATGTATTTATGTAAAGTTACTCTAATTAACATATTAAGTCAAGGAAAAATGTACGCATATCATATTTGTGCCATTGTGAGAGTTGTAAAATTTTCAAGTCCCTCCTTTTGGTATGCATTCTTGGTAAGGCATACATTTTACAATTTATTTATTTGATATGTTTTTATAAAAGTATCATATGTTTAAAGTTTAATTTTTGTAAATAATTATAATTATAGTGTTAATTTCAATTATATTAGAGTTTTATAGTTAAATATTGTATTTTCATATAATGTATTGAGTAAAAATTTTGTAAATAAAAAAATTTAGTTAGAGTAATATGAGTCACATTTCTTATATTGAGTTTTTGTGATACTTATAAAAATATTGTTTTTATAATGAATCACATTTGTTGGCTCGAAAAGCATAGGCTAAAAAATTTTCTTATATAATTTTTACCAAAAGATTTTGCCTAATATTATTCTTAGTAAAATAATAAAAACCATAATGACAACTATAACTACTTACTAAATTAAATACACCCATTCATACTAAAAAAATCTCCATCAAATTACTTTGTTTTTTCCATTCACCAACTTAAAAATACACTAACAAATAACAAATATTATAAAAATTATTTTTATATTAATATAATAAAACAACCTAATATATTAATTAATTAATTAATTAATTAATATATATATATATATATATATAATCAATTTTGTTAAAACAACTTAATTAATTAATATATATCTGGCGTCGTATTAAATTTGGTTTGATTTCACTGGTACCGAGTCGCCGTCAACATCGTTAGTGCTAAGTCAACACTCATCCATCAATCACCTGCCCCCACGCACCATTTCAATACCAGAGTCCAAAATCAATTTGAATTGTATTCGTCATTTCAATATCATATTCCAAAATCAATTTCAATTGTATGAGTCATTCTCAAGCTGCTAATATTAAATATTTTGACTAAAATAATGATCAATCTTTTATAAATTTAAAAATAGTTTTCAAAGTTAATATAAATTTCTTAAATTAATTTTAATTTTTGTGTTGTATTAATAGTTTAGGGTGAATAACAAATATGAAAAAAAACAAAATAAAAGTTAGATATTTAATAATGTTTGATTAGTAAATGAATATAGATTATTATTTTAATAGGTTTTTATGATGAACTCAAAGTAATAATTTATATTTATATTTAGTTTTGGTTGATTAAAACTTTCTCTATGTTGTTTCCTCAAGATACAACTTTCACAAAGGTTGTCTGGTTTCTTTATCAATGGTAATCCTCTTACCATTCCTTTTCCATGCAACACGTTAAGACCTCCAAAATTGAGATGTCCAAATCTCAAGTGCCACAACCAATTTTCATCTTTTGGTTCGCTTTGGAAAGCCTCTTATATAACTGCTCCTATTTCTACTCCATCTTTCAAATCTGCTTTCATTCTGAAAGGGAACATTCTGTTCCTTGTCATTCTTACTTCAGCAATACATCGTTTGCTCGGTGTTCTATCCATGATGGTGCATACATCATTCTCAAAGAAAACATTGTACCCCTTTTGAACAAGCTGTCCAATACTTAAGAGGTTACATTTCATTCCAGGAACATAATAAACATCTGCTATGGTTTTCTTTTCACCTTTCGTTGTTAAAACTTTTACTTCTCCTTTTCCTATAACAGAAATTTTACCATCATTCCCATGTGTGACTTGTGACTTCACACTCTGATATAACTTAGAGAACAGGGCTATGTTTCCTGTCATATGGTTACTGCAACCGAAGTCTAGAAACCATACATCTTCACTCTTTGTTTCAGCCATATTATATGCAAACAACATATTATCTTGGCTGATATTTTCTATAGTGAAATTTTCACTGGATCTATTACTCATATCATGATGCTTCTTCCTACATTCATTTGCATAATGCCCGTATTTTTTACAATAATAACATTAGACATTGGATTTACCATACCTTTTTCCTTGAGCATGATGTTGTCCACTTTGTTGGTTGCTGCCTTGGCCTTGGTTCTGATCTGGATTGTTTCTTCCACCTCTGTTTTGGCTTGTGCCTCTTTCTCTCTTGTTTCTTGTGCTTTGACCTCTTCCTTTTCCAAAGGACATCTGGGTCTTAAAGGCATGCTCTAGAGATAAGTTTTCATTTCTACTCAATCTCTGCTCATGTGTTATCAATGATGCATGTAGTTCATCAACTGAGAAGTTTGTGAGATCCTTTGTCTCTTCTATGGTGGTGACAATCACATCGAACTTTGAGGTTAGGACCCTCAATAGTTTCTCCACAATCCTCCTTTCTTCAAGAATCTCTCCATGAGACCTTATCTGTTTGACCAGACCAATCACTTGTGTCAAGAATGAGTCAATATTATCTAACTCCTTCATGCATAGATTCTCAAAATCTCTCCTCAGCAACTATAGTTTTGCTGTCTTCACTTTATCCATGCCGATAGGCTATCTTGAGAGTTTGCCATGCTTCTTTGGATGTCTTGGTTGCTGCTATCTTTGGAAGCACACTCTCATGCACTGCTTGATATAAGAAGTAGAGGGCTTTAGAATCCTTCTTCTTATAGCTCTTCAGTAGATCTTTCTCTGCCTGAGTTAAGTTATTAAACTCATTTTCATCTGTCGGTTCTTCAAAAACATCCTCAACAAATTCCCATAAGTCTTGTGAGGCAAGCAAAGCTCTCATAGCTATTGCCCAATAGTCATAGTTTTTCCCATTAAATTGTGGGAGCTGAGTATTACAGATACCCATGCTAGTGCTGGCGCTAGCCATTCTTGCACTATTAACTATGCTTCAAAATACTTGACTGTGTATTTAAAATCACTGACTGTCTTCAACAACAACACAAAAAAAAAACTTGAGAAATACCTTAGATTTTTTTGACTGAGTCTTCACTCTGCTGGAGAAGTTGCTGCAACAAAACAAAATCCTTCCTTCAGCTTCTTTGACACCTTCAAAGAGCCTGGACAAGCTCTGATATCATATTGGGAATTTTTGATAATTCCAGAACAAAACGAACAGAGAATAATGCTCTGTTTCTTTACACAGCGGAAACTAAAATTGTTTGGGAGAACAGAGTTTGACACATGCACAAAAAACTTTGTATTCATTAATCACAATGCTGTTACAGAACTTCTTCCTTTCTCAGAGGGATTACACCAGGAACGCTTCAGTTCCACAAAAAAAATTACTCTGTCTCTCCAGAAAATTTTACACTGCTGTGTGTAAAAATCTCTTTTTCTCTACGTTGTTGCATGATTCTTTTACATTACATATGCTGATTAACAACAACTAAAAACAAAACAGGACATATATGTTTACTTGTATTACTCTCGTGAAAATAAAAAACAATAAAATTAAAATCTTACCAATGTTTACCAACCCACAGTAAATTACATTTACTGACAAAACCAGTGGTAAATGAAACTTCTAATTCACATCAAGTCCATATGGTGCAAGCCTGTACACAACCGTTGACTTCAATCGGACGGCTGTCAGTCGATATCAGTTTAAAAAACGAGATATGTGATTTGCGATCCGATCGCATCGCAGAATCGCAATCTGCGGAAGAGAAAAAATGGAGCACTATCATATGGGTGTGATTTGCGATTTGTAATTGGATCGCATCGCAACATTGCAATCGGCAAAAATCACAGGACATAGCGGAGGGCAACATGGCGTGGACGCGATTTGCGATATGCGATAAGATCGCATCGCAAAGAAAAATAGTGTTGCAATTGAAATTATCATTTCAACAGTTTTAAGGATGCTAAACAACGATGGCGATATCCCAGTCCAACCTACGGAGTCAAATTTCATAGATAAGGTCACAACAAGCAGGCCTATGAATTCCAATGCCACCTCTAACTCTGAATCATCGACACCTGATCCATCTCATGGCTCAATAACCGTGTCTTTATGCCCTCGTTAGTGTGTAACGTATTTAGCATTTTACAACAACTCTCACTAAAGCCAGCGAGTGCACCAACAGCTATAGGAAACCCAGAAGTTAAAGCGTCAGATGCATAGTATGGTTTTCATTGTTCAATTCGATGCAGAGATATAGATATATAACTTAGAAAGATGAATGAGTTTGATTTAAAGATTCTTTGTTTATTATTCTGTGCCAGAGCATCGACACTTGAATGCAGTAGATTTTGAAAAAATCGTGGAATTTGCTATAGTTTATTGTAATGTTTTGTAAAATGCAATGTTTATGAAAAGATCGTACCTAAAACAATTGATTTCAATGTCCTTCATAAATGAAATTTCAATCTTTTAGTTGGTGAAGTATTTGAAAAGTGACACATGTCAAGTAAATAAAATAAATAAATAAATATTTTTATTTCAAAAATATTAAAAAAGTGATTTAGTATGTGTGTTGTGTATTAGTATTTATATGAAAATATATATTTGAAAGTAATTATAGAGAGCATAATATTTGTTTTGCGTTTTGTAAAATTTATGAATAATATTGTGATAAAATAATATGTTTATTTGAGATTAGAGTGGATTAAAATCAAACATTTAATTAAAAGAAAATTAAGTGGCTTAAATAAATTTGTATTCTAGATATTTAATAACATTCATTATCAAATTCCAGTGTTGATTTGCAACAATATTAACACATTTTGAACATTTATTATATCTTCTTTATTGCACCTTAAACATTTAATATATCTCCTCTATTGTAGACCGGACATTTTGAGATTCATGCTTTAAAATTTGGCATTGAGAAGTGGAGGTGCATTTGCTGGGTCTATTAGTCATCTAAAATTCTGCAAAAATATGTAAAACACATTAGTCATTTAACATCATACAAAGAGTTGTGAAACTTGTTATGATGTGGAGTTGTAGAAAAATGTGAAGAAGAAAATTACAGAGGTTAAAGTCATTGAAGTCGTTAACAAAAAAAGAAAGATATAGATGAATGAGACTATCAAGTACATATTTTTTTTGTTTGCAAAGCAATTATTTTTAATGTGTTTCAAGTAGAATAATATTTTTTTGGTTTTTTTGTGCTTTGTTCTTCCTCTGTTTAGATGCATTTGTTAGTTTGTGTGTTTCAACTTACATGTATTTGGTTGGCTTAGAAATTTGTCTTTGTTTGTTTGTGTTTCAAGTTGTATGCATTTAGTGGGATTAATAGTCTAATTCCATGAAATATGAAGCAACAATTTAGTTAATAGTAATACAATAGCATAAAATATGAAGTAAAAATTTAGTTGACATTAATATAATATAGTCATAGTCTAAGTGACTTTACTAGTAAATCTTATTCTTTGATATGTGTTGAGTAAATATTATATATATCTAGATAGAGTTAAAGTAATCAATGATTTACCACCTTGAATTTCTCGTAAAAAAGTGCAATCATTTAATTTATTAATAATTTAATTTAATTATTTTCATTTTTATTGGTTAGAATTTTATTGCGATATCATTACAATTCGTACCATCGCAATCCGTTGTCAGCGCATTAATTCATCAATTTTCGGGGGTTAATTTATTAGTTCAATTAGCCAAGCACGTGCTTCTGTAATCTATAACCCTCAAATTGTCAACGATAGTTGGAATATGTGGAGAGCTTTGTCTTATATCGAGATTCTAAACTATCTTAAAAATATATTAAATGTTCTAAACTATTTTTAAAATGCTCTTAAGATAACTGTAATATTTTGGGATATATTTTAGTGCCTTAAAAGAAAATCTTTGTAATTATTATTTTATAATTGTAATGAACAAGCGTATTACTAATTTATTAGTGTTATTTTTGGTTTGTTTTTTATTGTAAATAATTATATATATTTTTCCTCACTTTATAACATTTTAAGTCAACTCTAATGGGTTTGTTTTTTTATTGTAAATAAATATATACATTTTTTTCTCATTTTA